>AZGY01000006.1:87145-255503 GCA_001636675.1 Moelleriella libera RCEF 2490 | reverse complement strand
AAAAAAAAAAAAAAAAAGTCTATGCAGAACCTCTCTCCCCCACGGCGACAATGCTTGGTTCCCGATTGGCGGCCGGCCGGGCCCCTCTTTGATCGAAGGCCGGACGCGATTTACAATAATCCCCCCCACCCCTTCGGTGCGCGCGCGGGGTTGGGGGGGGAGAAAAAAGGCAAAAGAGTGGTCACGTCGTTGCTCAAACAGGCTCGTATTTTTTCTTTCTTTCCAAATCCCGTTGCTGGGCTTGGCATGGCATGACCCAGGCGTTGCACGACCTGTGGGGACGGGTTGACTCGCGTATGCATGGGGCCATGTGCACGATCGGCCGCGTTGGGAAGTTGAGCTGCATGTCTCGCGTGGGCGACGCAAGAGAAGCAAGGGTTCGAGGTAACCGGCCGTGTGGGTGTACAATATCGTCGTCGTCGGTCCGCTGCTTGCCAGTCCGGTTGTTGCGTCGAGGATTGCACACACACACACACACACACACAGACACACACAGAGAGAGAGAGAGAGAGAGACATGCACGCATGCGGCATAGTCTCGTCGATTCCTTGGACAGGCTACTCCGTACACTGACAACGGTGTGTCAGTATACAGTACAACGCGGACGGACGGACGGAGCTCAAAAGAGCATCGGCCGTTGCATTTCCCCACCTGTGGCGCGGCGCCTCGAGTTCAGACTCCGTGGGACCAACAAGGGGTCCCCTTTTTTTTTTTTTTTTTTTTTTTTTTTTTTTTTTTTTTTTTTTTTTTTTTTTTTTTTTTTTTTTTTTTTTTTTTTTTTTTTTTTTTTTTTTTTTTTTTTTTTTTTTTTTTTTTTTTTTTTTTTTTTTTTTTTTTTTTTTTTTTTTTTTTTTTTTTTTTTTTTTTTTTTTTTTTTTTTTTTTTTTTTTTTTTTTTTTTTTTTTTTTTTTTTTTTTTTTTTTTTTTTTTTTTTTTTTTTTTTTTTTTTTTTTTTTTTTTTTTTTTTTTTTTTTTTTTTTTTTTTTTTTTTTTTTTTTTTTTTTTTTTTTTTTTTTTTTTTTTTTTTTTTTTTTTTTTTTTTTTTTTTTTTTTTTTTTTTTTTTTTTTTTTTTTTTTTTTTTTTTTTTTTTTTTTTTTTTTTTTTTTTTTTTTTTTTTTTTTTTTTTTTTTTTTTTTTTTTTTTTTTTTTTTTTTTTTTTTTTTTTTTTTTTTTTTTTTTTTTTTTTTTTTTTTTTAAAATAAATCTAGAATAAATCTCTCCCCGGCCCTGGGGACGACGCATCATGCTCAGCTCTGCGATTGACTCGGGCTGGAAATTGTCGTTTCCTCTTGGTCAATTCCTCGCCGCCTCCTTTCTCAGCTCTCTTTCTTGTACGTCTCGCGGCAATCACCTTTCTGCTGTGTGGTCTGCTGAGAACAAGTAGAGAAAAGCATCATCATCGTCATCATCATCATCATCATCATCATCAGCATCATCATCAGCAGCAGCAGCAGCAGCAGCATCATCGTCATCTCCAGTCCACCTCTCCCCCCACCCCAAAAACAGGCACAATGACTACCCAGTTCGTCCCGCAAGGCGCCGAGTCGTCGTACGACTACATCATCGTCGGCGGCGGCACGGCGGGCTGCGTCATCGCCTCGCGCCTCTCCAGCTACCTGCCCGAACGCAAGATCCTCCTCATCGAGGCCGGCCCGTCCGACTTCAACCTCAACGAGGTGCTGGACCTGCGCCAGTGGCTCTCGCTGCTCGGCGGCGACCTCGACTACGACTACGGCACCGTCGAGCAGCCCATGGGCAACTCGCACATCCGGCACTCGCGCGCCAAGGTCCTCGGCGGCTGCTCCTCGCACAACACCCTCATCTCCTTCCGCCCCTTCCGCCACGACATGGACCGCTGGGTCGCCCAGGGCTGCGACGGCTGGACCTTTGACAACATGATGCGCCACGTCGACAACCTGCGCAACACCTTCCAGCCCGTCCACGCCCGCCACCGCAACCAGCTGTGCAAGGACTGGGTCCAGGCCTGCTCCGACGCCTTCGACATCCCCATCATCCCGGACTTCAACGAGGAGATCCGCACCAAGGGCCAGCTGACGCAGGGCGCCGGCTTCTTCTCCATCTCCTACAACCCGGACAACGGCTACCGCAGCAGCGCCTCGGTCGCCTACATCCACCCCATCCTGCGCGGCGAGGAGCGGCGGCCGAACCTCACCGTGCTCACCAGGGCCTGGGTCAGCAGGATCCTGGTAGAGGGCGACGCCGCCACGGGCGTCTCCATCTACACGGCCGGCGGACAGAAGGTGACGCTGAGGCCGCGGCGCGAGATTGTGCTCTGCGCGGGCGCCGTCGACACGCCTCGTCTCATGCTGCACTCGGGCCTGGGGCCGCGGGCGCAGCTCGAGAGCCTGGGCCTCGAGGTGGTCCGGGACATCCCCGGCGTGGGCGAGAATCTCATCGACCACCCCGAGACCATCATCATGTGGGAGCTCAAGCGGCCGGTGCCGCCGAACCAGACCACCATGGACTCGGACGCCGGCGTCTTCCTCCGGCGGGAGCCGACCGACGCGGCGGGCGGCGACGGCGACGCGGCCGACATCATGATGCACTGCTACCAGATCCCCTTCTGCCTCAACACGGCGCGCCTGGGCTACCCGCTCATCAGGGACGGCTACGCCTTCTGCATGACGCCCAACATCCCGCGCGCGCGGTCGCGCGGCCGCGTCTTCCTCACCTCGGCCGACCCGGCCGTCAAGCCGGCGCTCGACTTCCGCTACTTCACCGACCCCGAGGGCTACGACGCCGCCACGCTCGTGGCCGGCATCAAGGCCGCGCGCAAGATTGCCGAGCAGAGCCCCTTTAAGGACTGGCTCAAGGCCGAGGTCGCGCCCGGCCCCAAGGTGCAGTCGGACGAGGACATTAGCGAGTACGCCCGCCGCGCCGCCCACACCGTCTACCACCCGGCCGGCACCACCAAGATGGGCGACGTGGCTAGGGACGATCTCGCCGTGGTCGACCCGGAGCTCCGCGTCCGCGGCCTCAAGAACCTGCGCATCGCCGACGCCGGCATCTTTCCGGAGATGCCCACCATCAACCCCATGATCACCGTCCTCGCCATCGGTGAGCGGGCCGCCGAGCTGATTGCCGCCGAGGAGGGCTGGATGCCCGGGAACAAGCCCGCGAAGCTATAGGCGGCGCGCGCCCCGGCTCCGGCCATGAATGACGGGAAAGTGTGTGTGCGTTGAGCGTCAAGACAAAGAAAGAGAAGGGGGGGATTTGTTTTCACGCACATCATGTAAGGAGCCATAGCATAGAAGAAATGAGCGTGAGCGTCAATGAACGTTGGCATTGAAGAAATGAACGTTGGCACCGAAGAAATGAACGTTGGCATCGAAGAGACGTGGGATGTTCCGGTGAAGATGTTTGACAGACGCCTCTTGCGGGAGCACGTCTGACGTATTTGCCACGGGCGGCGCTGCCGCGGGCCGGCCTCGCTGCGCTCAAACCTTGGCTTTCCATCGTCCAGCCTGGCCAGTTAGCCACCACTAAGCAATCAATTGCTAAGCATTGGACGTGTTTTGTGCACAGAAAAGGACAGCTTAGTGATTCTTCGAGCGTAGCGAGGCCGGCCCGCCGCAGGCAACCCCCGGTAGGGCCGCCGGAGGCATATCACGGGCCTCCGCGCTGGTTTTGGCTCCGGCGCGAAGAAATGAACGTTGGCATCGAGACGCCGTCAGTATTATTCGTTTGCGCGCACAGCGGAGATGACTGGTCAAACACACGACGCTCACGGAAGAATAGAGATGAAGGATCTACAGTCTACGTGGCTCTGCACGCGCGATTGGAATGGGTGAAAGGTGGGTGGCCAAAGAGGCCGTCTTGAACATGCAGTCTACGCGAGAAGATGCAAGTGCGCGAGCGGACCCTGAGAAGGGATGAAAGGACGAGTGCCCGCGACAAGAGGCCCGTCGAGTGAGCCAAGAAGCAAATGGATGAATTTCAAGCCAGTTGCAGAGCAAAGGGTAGCTGAATGGCCACTGCGCGCACTGCACACACACACACACACACACACACACAAACATGGACCTGGAGATGTCTACCAATCTTTCTCCTGCCTGCCTGTCCGGTGCGAGTGAGTGGTGGCGTGGCACGAGAATTTCTCTTCTTCTGCCCATCCATCGCACAGACAGACGACGCTCATCATACGTTCGACGACACTCGTACGTGCAACGCGCGTACGCTCACTCACTCAGGCACTCAGTCACTCACCGGTAGTCTTTCCTCGCACTCGTGCAGTCTGCACACTCACACACTCGTAAGCATTCTCTCACGCTTTTTATAATTTTTTCTTTGCCTGCACACTCGCGCCCATCACACACGCACACATCACGCGACCTGAACGGGATCAAAGAAAGGACAAAAGAACATAGATTAAGAAATCAAGGAGAATAAAAAAACCAAACCGGCAGATGCTCTTTTTAGCTGCTGCCAGCACGTCCAACGGCCGATACACCTCTGGTCGTGCACCCACCTCGAGACAAGCTGACCGACCGGTCGGTCGGTCACGGTCCCTTGCGAAACGCACGGTTCGAAACCGTGAGCTGACTTGACCTCGTTCCACATTCACGGAGCTGCGTCACAGCGCGGGTAACAAGTTGATTGCTACCTCTCTGCCTGTCGCGTTGAGCTTGCGCCAAACCCAGACCAAACCAAACCGGACCGAAACAAAACCAATCGTGTGCTGCCTGCCTCCTCCATCTCGTACGTTTTGGCCACCAAACCACACAAATGTCACACGCGCATCTTCCACTCACCAGCCCAGCCCGTACGTCACATCACGACTCCAGCGCCAGGGACAGCAGCTGCTGCACCACTCCGTCCACCACCTGCGGCGCCTCGTCCTCGGCCAAACGGTCCGTGGAGCCAAACACACCCACGTCCAGGCCATCATCACCCTGCACGGATACCTCCACGTCAAGAGACGGCTGCATACAACCCTGTATTAGTACATTCCGCCACACTTGGACGTGGTGCATTCGTTGATGGTTCGGAAACATACCGGATAGGCGTCCTTGACTACATTGTTCTGCATCCAAGGCTCGTCCTTGAATGTCGCGCAGTGCCGCTCCTCGGCCACTGCGGCATCGTCGTCTGACTCTCTGATGGCAGCGTTCTCTGCATCGTCTGGACCGTCGCTGTCTGCGAGCGATATGAAGTTGACAAATGTGTTGAGCTTGAGGCCCGTCCACTCGTAAATCTCCCAGAGCCCAACCTGAGCCATTCCTTCGTTCTGTATCCTCTGCAAGCTGCGGTGCACGTTGATGGCAATGCCCACCAGAGCATCGTCCGCCTTCTGCACGTCGACAATCAACGGCACGAGGCTCAGTGTAGGGAAAGTCATGTCGAGGCTGTCGCTGCCCGTGGCGCGGTTTGCTAGATACACGCCAAACAGTATCCTCTCGGACCGGCCGTGGTCGGCGCGATGCAGACTTTTTGCGAACGCGGCCAGGAACAGTGATTGCAGACCGATGCCGTGCGATGCCGCGAGCTTTTGCATCGCCGTGACGCGAGACACGGCCTTTTTCCGCAGGTACGAGACGCGCCTCGTCGGCAGACGGCGAGGCGGAAGAGCGGCGGCGGCTGAACTATCATCTCGAAAGCCGGCAAGGTATCGAGTCCAAAACTTTCTTCTCCGCTCAATCTGGGCTGCCCGTCTCGGCTCGCTGCAGAAAATCTCCCATTCTTTGCTCGAGACAACGGCGGTCGACTCTTCTTCAGGCGCAGAACCCGAAAGCAGAATCTTGTTGTAGAGTTGCATGATTGCGCTCAGACTAAACGCATCATACAAAGCGTGATGCACGCGCAAGCGAATGATCCACGCCTCGTCGTCGCCATCTCGCGATGCCTCAAAAAAGTGCAACGGCTGAGGGACACGCCCCGCCAGGACCCCTTCGTGTTTGAGCAAGATCTGCACCCAGGGCACATCCCTTGTGCCGGTACTGACCATCCGCACGCGCAGGATAGGAAGCCTCTTCACTACTGAGCCCCAAGCCGACATGAGCTGATCGTGCGAGAAGGACCTAGAAGCCTTGTACGAAAACGACGGGTAAAACACCGCTCCACGTGCAGTTTGCCATGCACTCAACATATGGATCTGCATGGATGAAGAGGGCAGGATGGCCTCAATGTCGTCCGTCGCAACCTCGCATCGATAGGCAAGATCAGCTTCAGACACAGACGGTGGCAATGTCCACGTCTCTTTCGGTCTGAACCCGGGGCCGGCGGCCTCATCACTACATGATGCGGATCGCATCAGATCGCCAATGCTGACCGCTTGGACAAGGTCGCGCGGCTTGAGGTCGATGTTCGCCCTCCGCAGCATAAGCGAGACTTTGATTGCGCTGATCGAGTCCAAGCCTAGATGATAAAGGGTTGAGTTGGGAGATATTGAGTCGGCTGGGTGGCCAGAGACTCTGGACAAGACTTCGCGAACGCGGAGCGACGATTCGTTCCACGCAAAGTCTTGGTTAGCCTGATGGGCTGGGGGATCAGGGACCGCATCCACCGAGGGCTCCTTCGGGGTAAGGGCTGTTAAGCCGCAAATGGAGACACTGTCGTTGTTGAAGACCATTATATCGGAGTCTGCAGATTCGAGGAAGAAGCCAAGAACGCAATCCATCTTTCCGGCAACATCTTCGGCCTCTTGACGAGTAAAGTGAGATGCCTGGCAAGCCACACGCCAAGCAAGTTGTCGCTCCATCGGCTCGGCTTCAGCGCAGATGGGATATTCCACAGCTGCAATTCCGTCGACGGAGTGCCACATGGGCTCAGAAGCTTTGTTTGCCCATGATTTTTGCAAAATGAACAGGGAATTGAAAAGCTGCTTTCCTCCATTGCCCGATACTGCTTGGATCTGACGCAGAGGAGTTCTCTGGTGGTCTCTCAGGTCAGCCAGATTGCTTTCCATATATTGAAGAAAGGAGGTCCCGGAGCCGTGCAGCACACAACGGACGGCGATCGTGTTGAACGTTGGAAACACGAGCTGGTCAGCCCCATCGAAATCTCTGCCTGACAGCACCGCCCCAAAAGTCACATCCAAGGACCTTGACAAGTTTGCTGCGACGATCGCCCAGCAGGACATGCACAGTGAGTGAACACTGATCGATGTTCGCTTGCAAAAGGCAATGATGTCGGACATGGCAACAGAAGAGAGCAGCTCTACTCGTGATACAGCCTGCTCCGGTTGCTGCCCTTGAAGCTCACCGTTTCGTGCTGGCATGATTGTGGGATGGGCATCGAACAAGTAGGACCGCCAAAAGCCGTCGTCGGCCACGCCGGCGCCAAAAATGTCAGTTCGGGATGCGAGGGGTTGAAAATACTCGCGCGTCGTCAGTTTGCTGGTGTAGGCCGATTCGAGATCATCATACAAGAGCCGAAGAGACCAGGCATCGTACAGAGCATGAGCCATCGAAATCACCATGTACTTCTTCTCACTACAAGATGCGAGCGTCACCTGAAGTAGACCCTCTCTTGCCTGGCCAGTCCGGGCGGAGTCGATCGCTCTCGTCACAAAAGTTCGAAGCTCGGACGCATCCCGGATGCGCTCTGTCGTGACTTGCGGAAACGGCTGTTTGGAAACGACTTGGCAGTATGCCATGTCGAGACTGTCATCATCGATTTCCACAAAGCCCGTTCGCAAAATTGGAGACGAGGCAATGAGCTCGAGCCAAGCCTCGCGCAAGCGAGCCATGTCAACGCTCGTACCCAGCTCTAGGACGTCGTGATTGAAATACCAGTCGAAGTCAGACTGAACCATGGTAGCGACCATGGCTTGCTGTAATGGTGTTGTTGGCAATACCAGCTCCACGTCGTCCATCTCAAGACCTTTGCTTTCGAGATATCTTGCCATCTTTTTCTGAGTCTCGGCAATGTCTTTCGCTCCACTTGCTCCCCCGTGACCGTTCGCCATCATGCTCGCCTCAGCAACCACGCTCATTTTGAGAATGTCCTGGTACCGCATGATCTGAGACGCAGATAATCGCGTGCCTCGTTTGGATAATCTAGCGGAGACTTTCAGGACATCAATGCTGTCGAGGCCCAGCTCAAATATCGTTATATCTGGGCGAATATCTTTGAGCTCAACGCAAGCGACTGAGCTCAATTCGCTTCTGATGGCCATGGCGGTCGGAGTCCACTCAAAATGCGGCGGGATGGGGGAGTCACTGTCCACAACTGACTGTACTTCGCGCCTCGCACCATTCGTTGTCTGAGTCTGTTCTTGGGGATGCAGAACCCATGTTGTTTCAGGCTTGACGTTCGTCACGATCTGGTCAAATTTGTCCAGCAGACCGTCCAGCACATCACTGTTCGCGATGAGCGGATGGGCAGTGACCAACAGACTCAAGGTCCCCTCAGGTGTCTGCGTAGCCTCGAATGCAAGCGCATATTCGGTACCATTCAGATTCCCGTTGCTGACCTTCCAGGGCAGGCCTCCAGAGGTTGAGTCTTGCCGGGCTAGTTGGAAGGTGAATAGATTGTCGAACAAGGGCTGACTGTTGGAGCACCACTTTTGGATATCTCTCAAAGGCACATGCTGGAATGACAAAAGGTCTGTGTGGAATTTCTGGCAGCGTTGAACCAATCGACTCCAGGTAAAACCGTCTATGGTTGGTTGGAGAAAAGGCACGGTATTGAACAGGGGTCCAACGGTATTTTCGATTCGTGGCAAATCTACACATCTGCCAGAAACAATAACGCCCATTGCACACGGTCTCGAGATATACTGCTGGAGAACGACAGCCCAGATCGAAAGTACAATGACCTGGAGTGTGACATTCTCTTGACTCCGCAAAGCTTCGAGTTTCTCGAGAGGTATAAGACGCGATACGGAGACAGCCTGCCCAACGGACTCGCCCGACGTGGACATTGTTGGGAGAGGAGCAAACTGCCACCCGCTCAGGTGTTTCACCCAGAATGGCTTGCAGCTGTCAAAGTTCTGCAAAGGCCCGTGATATAGTGCTTCAACGAATTCGGGACCTTCTGGATGATCCTCCAGGCGGTAATGACGGTTGGCATGCTCGTTCATAAGGTCGAAACTATAGCCATCATACAGGCCGTGGAACATAAGCAGCCGCACAGCTCGTTTGTATGGGCCATTCACTTGAATAAAGAGAAGTGGCCGCGATATATGTGGAGTATTATTCTTTTCGAGCCAGGCTGACGTTTCGCGTTCCATGGCAGCTTGAACATCAGTGTCTTTCTCGACAGACACATCACGCCATAAATTTCCTGGCCCCTTCAATGAAAATTGCATGTATCCATCGGCTGTCAGCAGGAACTGAGATCGTAAGATTGCATGATCGGAAATTGTCTTGCCCCATGCTTCCCGAAAAGCCGAAGTAGTCGTGCCATTCTCCAGCTGGAAATCGAACCAATTAAAGTATGCATGCGACAAGTCTTCAGAGAACGCTTTCGAAACCATGCCTTCTTGTAACGGTGAGCACGGTACAATGTATTCCAGATCGTCTGGCGGTATGCCCAACTCTTGGCATATTTGTCCACTATGCCTATGTCTCCAGGCTGCCAAGGCTTGCTGGAGCTTCCTTCCGTTCGTGGCATCTCGTCTTTCGCCGCTTTTAGATGATATGTCTTCGACCAGATCAGCAATGATTGGCCTGCGGAGTATCATGGCCGCTGACACAACAGGGAAGCCTTCGGCCTTGAAGAGCGTTGAAAGCTGCAATGCCGAAATAGAATCAATTCCAAGATCGAAAACGCTTGTTGTTTGTCTGATTGTATTTTCAGAAATGCTGCAAAACTTCTTCAGCACCTCAACAATGGA
Organism: Moelleriella libera RCEF 2490; assembly: GCA_001636675.1. Classification (NCBI taxonomy): domain Eukaryota; kingdom Fungi; phylum Ascomycota; class Sordariomycetes; order Hypocreales; family Clavicipitaceae; genus Moelleriella; species Moelleriella libera. The sequence continues at coordinate 245,703 of AZGY01000006.1, read as the reverse complement.
CGAGTAGATCCTCGGATCGATTGAGCGATCTCTGACGAGGCCATTACGGCCCGTGAATTCGATCAACTTCGATGGGCTGAGCCCATCAAAAAGAGACTTCAGTTGTTTTGTTTCGACCTTGTTGTTTGACGAAAGTGGGATACAGTTCAACAGAATGAAGTACGTTGGGACCATATACCCCGGTAGCTTGTCCAGGCATGATGATCGGGCTCTCCTTGCCAGTTCACAGTCATCGTCCAAGATGCGCAAGTCTGTCCGAGAACGATTTTCGCCTTGCAAGAAAGCAACAAGCACATCCTTGCCACCATATCGCATGACGAGGGTCGCTGCATCTGATATCCCCTGGGCACGTCTGATAACATGATTGATCTCACCCATCTCCAAACGCTGACCACGTAGTTTCACCTGGTCGTCTGCGCGGCCCAAGAAGTCGAAACAGCCGTCGTGCAACAACCTGACCAAGTCTCCGGTGCGGTAGACTCTTTCACCGAAACTGCTCAACACGGGAAACTTGTCTTTCGTGAGTTCTGGTCGATGTAGATACCCTTTACCGACCAATTTGCCTGCCAAGCACAGCTCTCCTATGCCGCCTCTCAGGACAGGGATTTCTGTGCCCTTCTGCAAGACGAACGTTCCTACATTCGGAAACTGTTTACCAATGTTGCTTGGTCTGCCATTCACAGGAACTTGTCGGAACATGGTCACCCCGATGGTGGCTTCCGTCGGCCCGTAGGCATTGTATATCACGGCCTTCGGACCCCAGGCGTCCAGGACCTCTTGATTAAGCTGCTCGCCGCCTGTGATGAAGACTCCCTTGCAGAGATCCGGGAGTTCATCTGGATGTGTGAGCCGCGCTAGGCTGGGTGTCAAGTCGATGTGTGTGATCGCCAGTTTTTTGACGGATCCGACTAGGTCATCAAGAATGAGTTCTCGAGGAGCCGCCACCACCGTAATGCCAACCGACCAGCTCCAATACTGCTCCAGAACTGAAACGTCAAAGTGCAATGCAGCAAACTGCAACCATCTCGAGCCAGCTTCCCAATGTCCTTTGAACAGATGCTGGAAGGCCATTAGTGCCTGAACTGTGTTCTCGTGTGTAATTTCACACCCTTTCGGAGTCCCCGTCGTTCCTGAGGTGTACAAACAATAGCAGGTACTTTCCGGACGAAGGTGTATTGTTGCAAGGCTGGGACTGGACGGAAACAAGGCAAGCTTTTGTTTTGTGACACTCAAGACAAGTATTTCCACTGGTAAGGATATGCTAGAGTTTGCGTCAGTCAAGAGGCAGACTGCCCTCGAATCACTGATGATGAATTCCTTGCGTGCCTGGGGTGCGCTTGGGTCGAGCGCGACGAACGCGCAGCCCGCTTTCAAGATGCCAAGTATTGAGAAATAAGCTTCAGGACATTTAGAGAAGTGGACAGCCACCACATCTCCGACGCGGACATGTGCATATATCAAATGGGCGACTTTGTTTCCCATGGCATTGAGCTCTTTGTAGGTCCAGGCCTTGCGGCCACAGCCATCGTCCTCGAATGACTCGACAAACTCCAGGGCAATCGCGTCCGGCTCGCTCTCTGCCCTCATCTGAACGAACTCATGAACAGTCTTGACTGGCGCCTTCATCTCAAATATTTCGGCGGGAGATATCGAAAAGATTTCGGGTTCTGTTTCATGTAATTCGTGTTCTGTCCCGAGCGGGGATCTTAGCAAATGCCGTAAAACAAGGTCAAACTGTCGCAAGACAAGTGAACCCTGCTCTATGGGCATGATGTCAGTTCTGGAACTGATGCGAGCGATCAAATGTCCGGATACAGAGGGCTCGACCTCTAAAGAGACCGCGTACTCCACGGACGCTTCATCAGAACTCAGCTCGAAATCCATCGCCACGCACGGGGAAGATGCCAGCTTTTGATACACTAAGACTGTATCAAACACCGATCTACTAGGATGACCAAGCCATTTTTGTATTTCTGTGAGCGGCGAGTATTGATATTTATGCAGGTTCGAATTGTATTCCATCATTGTGCTTATCAACCGTGTATTGGATTCAACGGCCTCCACCACAACCGGAACCGTTGTTAGACATGGGAAAGGGGCTGAAAGAGTCTCGTCTGTCGTACGCCCAGCAAAAACAACCCCAAAGACCACCGATCGCTCACCCAAATATGAGGCGAGGAGCCGAGCCCAGACTGCTTGCAAGACGGCTTGTAATGATGCGCCGATCGATTTCGTGGCCAGATGCACTTCATTGATGGACACTGTCAAGGTTGCCTGTTTGGCGAATGTCTGTTTGGCTTGTCTTAGTGGAGTCATTGTCGGAAACTTGTTCACGATTGCAGACGACGCAAGTCCCTGCCAGAATTTTCGCGCCTCCGAATCTTCGCGATGTGCCCGTTCTAGAAGCTGGGCCAGCGCGGGCTCGACAGCTGAGAACTTGCATGGCTCACCCATCAGGAGCTGCGAAAGCCCGCGAAACATTTCATGCAACGAATGTGCATCATACAAAGAATGATGCATGGCCAAGTGCATAGAGGCAACTGTCTCAGTCCCCTCGTCCCGAACAAGAGCCACTTTCCAAAGAGGCGCATGCGGGTCTTTCCTCAGAAGGTGCCTTGCCTCGGCTCTCCATTTATCAAGGTCGAATGCACGCTCTGATTGTTCGTAAACTTCAATGGGACACAAAGACAGGCGATGATCTCGCCTCAACATGGCAAACGCGCTCTCAGAATGTTTCGTCGAGACGAAGCTGGTTCGCAACATTGGATGGTGTTGCTGGAGTCGTCTCCAAGCATTTTCGAGGACCTGCACTCCGATGTTTCCTCGTACGATATACGAGAGAAAATTGAGATAATCGCCTGACACCCGTTGGATGAAAGCTACAAGCATTGCATTCTGGGCGACCGTGCACGGAAGAACGGCCTCGATGCCCGCCTGCGAGTCCAGGCTTTCCAAAATGTCTTTGCTGAAATCACTCCAACGACTGGAAAACGCAGGTACGTCCAAGGACTTGTGCCCTTGACTCGTCCTTGCAATTTCACACTTGATTCTGTTGGCGAGCTTTTCGCTGCTTGGGCACTCCACGACATCTGAGGACGATACAGGAAAGCCGTGCGCTCTCAATTCTGAGGCAATTTGCACCGCATTGATGCTGTCCAGACCAATTTCGAAGATCGTCGTGTCGCGGTGAATGCAAGACTCAGAGACATTGGCCAATTTTGCGAAAACGCTGCAGACTCTTCGTTCAAGGTCCGACCAATCTTCTCCTTGAACTTTGCACCCTAAAGTCTTATTGTTCTCCTCGCTCTTCATTGCAAGGGCTGGAAGTGCGCTGGTAATCGAGGTAGGCAAAGAGGAGCGCTTGGGAACCGACTGAAACGGAAACATGATCAGTGATCGTACCATGTATCTGAACGTTTCTGCGATGGCTGACGCCATATCTTTCGTGATAACGTTTGGGTCGAAGTGGAGGTCCACGGTCAGAGTATCTGATTTCGTACAGGGTGAGATCTCGCAAACAACAGGAATATCCATATCCCCGACATCATGCTCAAGCACCCACAAATTCTCATCCATTTCTCGGAGTGGCTGCTGCAAGAGAAGGAGAGTATTGAAAAGTGTTCGCCGTGGTGCGAGCACGGCCTTCTGTATCAACTTCAGCGGCGAGAATTGGTAGCGTAGCAGTCTCGCGTTTAGTTGTTGGAAGTATTTGATGAGATCTAAGACGAGTCCACTTTTCAACATGTTGACGCGTAATGGAATCGTATTGAAGCAAGGCGCAATAAGTCTCTCAAGGCCGTCTATGCCAAGTGTGCGCCCGCTAACGACGTTCCCAAAAGTCACATCAGGGTGACCAAAGATGGAAAAGAGGACTGCAGCCCAAGATGATTGACACAAGGAGAGAAGCGATACGCCCAACGATCGTGTGGTCTCCCGTATCTTTGACAGCGACACATCGACGAAGACAGTGTGTATGAGTTGACTGGAAGTCGGTTGCGCCGATGGTGCAAGAGCCTGTGAACCTTGGAATCCCCGAAACTCCTTTCGCCAAAAGTCTTGCATGTCAATGGGTAAGCTCAGAGCTTGCCCCAAGAATGGAAGATATGGCACAGGTGGCAGCAGCGGGTGTCCTTGGGCCATGCACTCCACCTCTCTCCAGATATTCTCCATCGCTATACCGTCGTATAGGGCATGATGGCAAATGAACGACAAGAATTTCAGGCCGTTCTGATCAATGATGGCCAATGAATAGGGAGGTAACAAGGAGTCCAGCGCCTCGGGAAGCAGGCGAAGATGCTCTTGAATTGCATGTTCAAAAGGCTTATCCGTGACCGTGATCTCTCGCCAAGGTAATTCCCACTTCCGCAGAATGATCTGCGCGATGGGATGATCTGCATGTTTCGTTGTCACGAAACATGTTCGCAAGATGCCGTGCCGCTCGGCGACTTGCTTCCAATAAGAGTACATATCATCCGGACGTGCATGCACCTTGAGGAGGGTCTTATTGTAATAACATGACTGGTCTCGGGAAAGCATAGCCTCCTGCAATGGTATGCAAGGCAAAACGGCTTCAAAGTTCGAACTCGCGTTTCTGAACCTGGAGAGCACTTCATGACGTAACGTTTCAACCAGACTTTCAACTGCTTGTGAGCTACCACTGGACTTCACGCCATCGCCGCTTGTGAGTAGATGGCTCAGTTGCGCGACTGTAGGATTCTGTAAAATGGACGAGATTGAGACTGCAGAGCCGAGTCGAAGGCTTATTGCTCTCGAAACGCCAATTGCTGAGATGGAGTCAATCCCGAGGGCTGTGAATGGAGTCCATCTTCCCACAGATTTTGCGGGAAATGAACAAGTTTCAGCTACTGCCTGCGCAACCATCATTTCCATTGCCGTCCATTGATCACTGCCTTCGGTACCGTCCGCAATAGCGCCGGCGGCAGTCGCGAGGTAATCGTCTGCTAGGCTCTCGAACCATCGGTCTAAATGACGTTTATCCACTTTCCCGCTGGATGTCATAGGGATACATGAGACCGGGACGAGATATGAAGGTACCATGTAAGAGGGCAATCGAGACTTGAGTGTTGCGATTAGACGATTCTGCAAGCGCTGCGATATTTCGAGTGGTGCAGAATCTTTGGTGCTGCCAGCCGGATTATAAAAAGTCGCTAAGTGATCTGTGTGGCCACGGAAAGGTCGTACCAAAACGGTGACTGCTGCAGTGATGCCATCCATGTTTGTCAGTATGCTATTTATTTCACCCGCCTCTATACGTTGGCCACGAAGCTTCAACTGATCGTCTAGTCGCCCGAGAATAACGAGAGAACCATCACAGAGCATTCTGCCAAGATCCCCTGACCGATACAGCCTCCCAAATGACGGATGCTGGATGAATTTCTCTTCCGTTAAACTTTCATTGTTCAGATAGCCACGAGCAACCTGGCTGCCTCCAAAGCAAAACTCGCCAACCCATCCGCGTGGAAGCAAGTCCGTCTCACCCTGGCCTAGGACAAAGACGGATGTGTTCGGCAGAACCCAACCCAAGTGCTCGATGTGTTCTCGACCGGACATTCTTTTGACGCTACATATATTTGTAGTCTCAGACGGCCCGTAGCCCTGAAAGAGCAGGGACTTCCATTTGTGGAGCACAGACGAAGTCATTGGCTCGCCTGCGGTGACAAGAAACTCGACTCGTGGAACATTCGCGGGGTCGACGAGGGCCGCGACCGTTGGAGTCAAACTCAGATGAGTCACTTCCATCTCGCGAATCGTGTGCTCGAGATCATTGAAGATGATATCATTATCAGCAGCACAAAGACTCATGCCGGTGAACCATGCATAAAATATTTCAAAAGCTGACACATCGAAAGCCTGCGAGCAAGCTTGCAGTAGGCGTGGTCGTGGCGCCGTGATGGGGTAGATTGCACTCAGACGGGCAATATTGCTGGCGAGATTTCGCTGAGATACAGCGACTCCTTTTGGGACACCTGTAGTTCCAGAAGTAAAAATCACGTAACAAAGTCGATCTGGATCCGGGGGGATCGGAACCTGGGCATAATTGCAGTCTTCAGAAGGCATCGAGTGGATGTTGACGAATGACACGCTCTGGTTCAACAAATCATGGTCAAGAATGTCCTGATCAGTCAGGCAAATCGTGGTTCCTGACTGTTGAAGAATTTCCTTGACTCGAGCCACGGGAGTCGATGGCAGTATAGGAAGATAAGCGCAGCCAGCTTTTATGATGCCTATGATGGACGTATAAAGCGCCACGGACTTGTTCATCATAATGGTGACAACGTCACCAATATGTGCGCCATTTTCCCGCAGGAAAAAAGCCGTAGTAACGGCAGTTCGGCTCAGCTTTGAATAGGACATGGTTGTAACTTGGAGTTCACCATTGTCAACCGCCGTGACAAACCTCAAGGCCTCTGCATCTGGGTTACGCCTGACTGACGCATCAAAGAGTTCCGCAACATCATCAGGTTCCGCATGGGGTTCAAGCCTGACAGGGTAGGCTGAAAGTGGAGCCCGATTCAGCTTCCTAATAGTCTTGAGATCCTGCGTTTGGTCGAGCAAGATACGAGCGCAGAGTTCTTTCATCTGCTCCAGGAATTCGTCTGCAAAGCATGTATCTACACACTGTGTATGGTATGTGGCCTGCAGCGTGAATGCATGCTCTTTGGGCTCGACTTCCACTAGCAGATTCGTCTCAAGTCTGTCGATGTGTCCCGTCTGCCGCAGGACGCCTCGCTCTTCCACGTCGTCGCAGAAAGGTTGTTGATATACGAATAAGACATCAAAGAATGGCTCACTGGCGCAAAGCCCTGCGAGCTTCCTAATCTCAGATAACGGCAGGTCACAGTGCTCCATCGTGTGACGATTCGTGGTGTGAATGCGTTTTAGCAAGACATCGACGGAGTCCACATTCTCAGTCGTCACTCTCAAAGGCACAGTTGCGATGCAAGGACCGAGCACACAATCGATGCCATCAACTGGTATGGCTCTCCCTGAGAAAACGGAGCCCAGAAGTACATCGGTATGTCCAATAACTCCAGTCCATGCCAGAGCAAGTGCAGCTTGAAATAGAACTGCAGCACTGATTCCGCAATTTTGTGACAGTTTTTCCACCGCAGCTGGAGATATGTCCAAATTGGTTCGCACAGAACGTATCTCATCAAGTCCTGGGGATCCCAATAGCTTGGGGAAAGGCACTTTGTTCCATCCCAGCAAAGCTTCGCCCCAGAAAGTCCTGGAAACATTTTTCGATGTATCAGTAGTCGACGAGTAGAATTTGACGACATCTGAGAATTGAGCGCGGGTCTGGAGACAGGAGCCTCGAAGAAGTTGACAAACGTCTGACACCAACATATCTATGGACCAACCGTCATACACAGCGTGGTGTGCCCTGATGACAACACTGGGCCCGTGTTGGCCAGGGTCTTGTTTCAGATAAACTCGGAAAGGCTTGAGAAAATCTTCCTTTTGCCGCAAACTGAAGGTGTCGCCAATACCTGGAGCTGCCATCACGACTTGATTGGTTCGAGGGCCCCGAAACACCACAGAAACGTATTGGTTTCTCCAAAACACGAAACCTGTCCTGAGGACCTCATTTCTTTGTATCGTTTCTGTAAATGCTCGGGCCAGTGAAGCCAGATCTACAGACGAGCTCGCTGTCAGGAATATCTCATTGCAGTATAATTCTGAGTTTAACGCCGTCGTAGCCAGCATGGCAGATTGCAAATGGGTGCAAGGCGCAATTTTCTCTACCGGATCGCTCAGGATTGACAATAAACCCTGCTCGTCCGGTATTGAAACATTATTTCCGAATGAGACAGGTTTGCGGCTGTCCATTTCCTCTTGCAGGTATGTCTTCAAATCGCCAACAGTTTCAAGCTTTAAGAGATCGAAAATGGACACTGCAGGATTGTCAACCCGAAGGGCGGCAGCAAGTTTGATGGCCGACAGTGAGTCTAGACCCGCAGCCCCGAGTACCGTTTGCATATTGACCTGGCGACCCAAGAGTGTCGAGATTGTTGCCAGAAGATCCTGATCTCTCGAGAACAGCTTTCCAGGATTTTCATCCGAGCGATTATCGTTTTCCCTCTTTGAAATAAAGTCGGCTTTGAGCTTCTTCCTGTCAGTTTTACCGCTTGAGAGCCGTGGAAATCCTGCCATGAGGGAAATCTCGTTTGGAACCATGAATTTTGGTAGCCAAGACCTACAGCTACCTTCCACTGCCCCTTTGTTCACGCCCGGGTCAACGGCGCAAAAGAGCACCAGGTTTGAAGCTACTGTCGTGGCACTGGCATCATGACAGCCCGGCGTTCTGAGCGCAGCATGTTCGATTTCTCCAAGCTCAATTCGTTGACCACGAAGCTTGATTTGCCCATCGGACAAACGGCCAAGACAATGAAGTGTGCCGTCAGGCCCCATCATAACTCTATCTCCAGTGCGATATACTCGGCCATAGGGAGTTTCGAGAAAGGCAGATGACGTTTGTAAGGGCCTATTCAGGTAGCCCCGGGCGAGTTGATGACCACCCACAGCGAGTTCTCCCACTGCGCCGCGTTGGAGAATCTGAAAGACACCCTCTTGGGCAGGTTCAGCAGGCTTGATAACAAAACAGGAGACAGTGTCAAGCGGTCGGCCGATGCAACTCGGCGTTGATGTTGACAGCAGCCGAGTCTGAAGGGTACTGTGAGGTCTGGTTAATCTTGCCCATCATCATGTGAGGATCCATGCACTCGTGCACTCTCACCAGTGAATTGTAGCCTCAGTTGGTCCATACATGGCCCAAAGCAGGCTCTCACGTCGTTCGCTTCCGCCGAATTCCTCGATAACAGGGGTTTTGAGCATCTCGCCAATGGTCAGCAGAAGTCGCAGTGTAGGAACATTTTGCCTTTTCTTGAGGAGACTGCCGGCAACCGTCGGCGTCAGCTCACAAGCGTCGACTTTCATCCGGCGCATGCTTGCTGGTAGGTCATTCAGCATATCCTCCCTATTGACCGAGACAAGGACGCTCCCCCTAAAGAGGGGAAAGAATATTTCAAAAACGGACACATCGAAAGTAGGCGCTGCGAACTGCAAAAATCTAGAAAAGCTGGGTATATGTCGGTTGTGTGCAAGGAGAGCTTGGGTTGCTGCTGAGTGAGTCAGGCCAACACCCTTAGGGGTGCCCGTAGATCCGGACGTGTACATAACATACGCCAGGTGCTCAGGATCTATTAGCAATTGAGCTTTTTCTCGAGGCTCGGCGAACGGGCGGACTGCGTCCACCGCGATAATCCTCACACTACTGCTTGGCGGGATATGTTCTGCCAGGTGCTGCGTGACCAGCACTACCTTGGCCGACACATCCTTGAAAATGAAGTCGATTCGCTCTGGCGGCGCATCGATATTCAGGGGACAGAAGGCACCGCCAGCCTTTAACACGGCAAGAAGAGAGATGTATAGTAACGGACATTGTGGCATCAAAACGGGTATGACGGTGTCCGTATCTCGGTCAACTTCTGGCATGTAAGACCTAATGAGTTGTGACAGACAATCTGAAGCATCATGAAGTTGCTTGTATGATAAAGTCGATTGCTCTTCACCAGACAGAAAGTCTATGGCGGTTGCATCGCTTGCCGCGGCCACAAGGTCGTGTAATAACAGAGGGCCGGGGAGTAGCTTGGGCCTCGGGTTGCAGATGGACAGATTATCGTGATCCATTACGTCCAAAAGGCAGTCTCAACAAACATGAAGCGGAATAGGGCGGTTTGGCGTAATTCCGTTGATCCATGAGTCTAGACAATCGCTGGCTGTCTCATGAGAGCGATGGCGTCGCTGTGGCCAAGGACTGCAAGCCGTTGTTCTCGCGACGTACTATGATCTAATCCGCATAATATCTGCAATGGGGCTAGGCGACCGAACAAAGCCTACACAGTTCAGGCATCATGGCCTCCTCTAATTGGATCAACCTCAGGGCGGCGGCGGACGGCCTGTAGGTGAGACGAGGGCCTAACGGGATCGTCCCCGGCTCGGACTCCGATCAAGAATTTTCGAGCGGGCAGCAGAACCCTGTCAGCGAAAAGGAAGGACCAATAGGATGTCGGATGATTTGCCAAGCAAGGCAATGCGTTCCTGGGAAATGGTCCGAACCGTGGCAATCATTGACGCCTGCATTCGCAGCTACTGGAGGCTCAGCCTGTAAGAAGCGAGCAATTAATCAGCGAGGCTGCCGTCGTCACGCGATGTGACAAAGAACCACGTTCCACCCGATGTCACGGTTGCATGTCAATCAAGCCGCCAGGGATGTCTAGAAATAGCGAAAACAGGGCGGCGGGCAAGTTTGCGTTGAAGCGATCGAAGTTGAGGGTGCATGGCATCAGTCGTGACAAAGCCTGTGAGGTCACCGGATGAGGGTTTTTGGCGGGGTCCGGCAGGAAGTGGTCGGGTGGTTCCTGCCTCTCTGCCTGCGCTTGCTGCGCCAAACTTGTAGCTTACCCGACAAGCAGCATTCGAGGGCCTAGCAAAAAACGCGTCGATCTTTGTGACCAGCAGTCCGAATTCACCCCTTCGTTGTTGTCGCAGCTGTTTGCTTACCGCCGTCGTACTTCCGAGGCCCCAGGCCGGGAGAGATCGAGCTTGTACCTGTACTTGTTCCCCTTTTTGACTCGTCCGCTACAGACGCATGCCAGGGTGGATTCTGCTGGCCAAATTGCTGTTGGTACGGCTTATTCTTCGTCATCTTCATCTTCTTTCCTCTTTCTGTTTTTTCTTAATTGATTGCGATTTTGGAATTTCATGATAGAGTGAATCATTCAATTACAAAAAGCGTCTTCAAGCAGACCCCGATGTCATTGTTCACTCTCTCCGAATTCTAACCATGTGCTTCAGGTACGCCGTACTCCTTTTTGGTAGATACTTCAATGTTTCACCTTGAACGTTCTGATCTGCCAAGTTGAGCTGCAGATACGTCACTGCTGGATCCACAACAATATGCTCCGGGCTCAGCTACTCATACACTTTCCCGTCCGTACGATGTTTTCACATATGGCCGCGACGCTGATCAAGCGAGCCCCATAGCGCCGATGCTGAAACTGGTCCCTTTGATTTGGATCAAGCTGAAGGCGTGTGCGTGCGCATATTGCGGCTAATCCAGCAGAGAAAGGATACAAATACCTCAACGCGTGGCTCAAGGACTGTAATCGAGAAAATGCAATTCTAGAGAACAAGAGGCGGAGTGTCAACCAGCGGTGTAGCGCAGCACTGGTTGTACCCATCCCACGACCCAGAAGACCTGACCCTTCTTCGACGTTGCAGCTTCAAGAAATGATGCCCGATGAAATAACCATCTGTGTTGTCGCTGTCGGCACGCAAATGGAAATGGGAAAAGGTCAGTGGTTGTTCTCCACTTTCGCGCCTTATAGGAAGGAGACAAATCTCCTGGAATGAACCTATACGGCCTATCCTGTCTGGAGAGCAATGCTGCCAAAGACACTGTCTACCCCTAGCACGCCACTTCGATCAGACCCCTAATACAGCACTATCCGTCGCATCGGTCGCGCGGGACTCCTTTGACCTCCCATATACGATCCTTCTCGGGCGCGTATGATGCTGCCGCTACATAACAAGCGTCACTGCAGATGTTTGCTCTGAAGCTAGGAGATTCCCGCGATCAAGATCTCACAAGAATAAGAAGCCTCTCTTTCACTTCGGGGCGATATGAAGTTGTGTCTCGACACGTGGATCAGCTTGAAGAGTGATGCTGCGGGGAAGATAAAAAATTTTCTGCGACTGATTCGCCCGAGACTCAACATGATCGTCGACCGACTGATCGGCGCAGCTGAGACGCTTGGCTGCTGGGGCAAGCTAGCGCTGATGGATCTTATCAGATTTGATTTTTTTTATCTGATGATCAGATAATCCGCTCAGCTCCACTTGACAAGTATGTATGTACTCGTACCCAGCCCTTACAGCCGTGCCCTACCGTCTACCAAGCGGTTAATCTGTCATCGGGAGACCCCGACGCAAGCAAGAGCCAAGCCCCGTTGCAATACCACCGTATCTTCCCGATCAATTCCAGAGCGGCATGAATTAGGGGCAATTAGGGTCACGCCATCAGATTGCGTCGATATTCTGATGGAGTCGGACTTTATGCGTCTCGAGCGGTAATCCGAGGAGGGACAGGACAGCCGCGCCGCATTCGTCCATTGGGACGCACGGCTCGGGGACCCTTGCACGCCGGATCAAATGAAGCAGCGTTACCGGATCTATTCGCACAAGTTGCAGCCTTTCAGACAACAGCCACCACGACTAGCGGCGCTATGCACGCGGTTGTCTGTGCATTGAAGATTTTTTGTCACACCACACGATCCATCTTATCAGATCAAACATCCCTGCTTCAGCCCCAGCTCCTAATACAACGGTTACGAGATAATCTCCCTGGCATTCTGTCATTCGAGGGGCGTCTCCTTGGTCCGGAGACACAGCCCAGCCACTGTGGTGCGTACCCATGGCAGAAAGAAACGTTGAAAGAAGTCGAAAAAGTCGAAACCAGGAACCTAGTCCGAAAAAGGTTCAATTCTCCTATTTCCTGAAATTTTGATGACTAGGCCTCGTAGAGTGCTCAATTGACACGTGAGAACGTTGCTCTGTTCTTAGTTTGTCGACCGACGACTCAATCATTGATCAGCGTTATGAATGAAAGCATATGGTGCCACTTCAAGGCCTAGGCAAATCAATTTGAACTTCTGCCGTCAGCGGCATTCATAACAAATGGGAAGAGCATTCACGAGTAGGGCACGCAATCATGTGAGAAGCGACATCATCGGCCTCCAACGGCTTGTGTGGCAGGACCCCTAGCGGCGGTAATTCGAGTTCGTCGGGTTGGAAGTACAGGTACAAGGTAGGGGGAGGGGCACATTGCCGCGAGCTTGGCATCAGTGACGCGCACAGCATGCAGGATGGGTACGGTTTCCACACCACCACCACAAGGCCGCCCACCGCCCACACGGGATCCTAGCCTGTCCATGTCGCGAGAATCAGTGGCGCCCTCGGGCATTGGATAGTGGGCGACCGCGCATCCCTACTAGGCTCTGCCGCCATGCCTGCAGTCCGGACGTTTTGGCTGGGTTCCTCATGGTCCGGAAGCCAAGCCAAGTAAGCTCGTTTCCTTTTTTCCCTTTCGCCGCGTTGGCTTCTGGTCAGGCCATGTACCAAGAGGGGCTTTCCGGGCGAGTGGCTCCCTAGTATGGCGAAACCAAGCATTCACCCAGGCAAAGGAACGAGACCATCGCGCCTGATGTGACTTTACTAATTCTATCGGAGCGTTGGGACCCGTCGCTTTAATAATGGAACCGCGAGTCGAGCAATGCCGCTTCGAAGCGTGGCTTGCTGTCTTCATATTAGGGCTATTGTCTCCCTCCTCTCGCAGGATGCCTTTCTTTTCTTTTCCACGGCTCACACTGTCTTCGTCGTGCTATATCCGCGTGCACACAAGAGCCAACAACATACTTTCCGGCAGCCTCAATCCGGTACTGGACTCTCCTCCACAACCAAGCGGCTTGGCTTTTACGGTGATCCACAGCATCCCAAGTTGCTCAACTCGACAAATTTGATACCGCCGAACAATAGTTCCTGGCGGGCAGCATCTTCTCCATCTGCCCTTCTTTTTTTGTGGGAGGTCTCAGGCAAGTGTAGCATCTGTTCTCTCCTCTCTACGCTCTGTCAGACACACCAGAGACTCGAATACGTCACTACCTTCCATGGTACGTGCTAGTCTCGTCCACCACCCTGTTCAAGGGAGACAACGACTGGCTACCTTGGCCAGCAACATGAAAAAGCCATCAGAGGGGGGGAGAAACGCCCGAGGCTGTACAGACGCGTAGACTAACACCTGGTGTCTAAGGTTAAATCGCAGAACAACAATCTCAGGGAACCGGGAGAAGATACCAGCTCGAGTAGAGCCCTCTGCCTGCAATGTCGCCGCACAGCGATGAGGTCACGTTGACCAGCGACGGCATCGCCCAGATGGCCCTCAATGGCAATGGCGTCGTTCTCAGCAACAACGGCAGCAACCGCACCGGTGACGTTTCCGCCCAGACTGCAGATGCCCCGCCCCGCCACAACTCCAACACCGCTGGCAATGGAGTTCAGTCAGGCAATCTCAGATCCCTAAATGGGGCCGGCGCCAATGGCGACGGTGTTTCTGCGCAACATGTAAACGGAAACGCATCTCACGAAGGTAGCAATGGCTACAAGTCATCGCAAAACGCCTCACCCAGCTCACCTTATTTGGTGCCGGCTCCTCTTGGTGATGAATTTGACCTCATCTGCGTCGGTTTCGGTCCTGCTAGCCTGGCTGTGGCCGTAGCAATGCACGACGCTCTTGCGGCAGGCAAAAAGTTGCTGCCTGACGGCGCCTCGCCCAAGGTCCTGTTCATCGAGAAACAGAATCAATTCGCTTGGCATTCGGGGATGCTGATACCTGGTGCCAAGATGCAAATATCCTTCATCAAGGACTTGGCGAGTCTCAGGGACCCCAGATCCGAGTTCACCTTCCTGAATTATCTCCACCGTCACGACCGTCTGGTGGACTTCACGAACCTGAGCACGTTCCTGCCGGCTAGATCTGAATACGAGGACTATCTTCGCTGGTGTTCTTCGTTTTTCTCGCGCCTCGTTGAGTTCGGTCAACAGGTGGTATCTATAGTACCTGACAAGGCTGCCAAGGGTGTTGTTCGTTCGTTCTCGATTCAGTCCGAAGACATTCACACGGGACAACTGCACTCATATCGTGCCCGCCACGTTCTCGTCGCCTCTGGTGGACAGCCATCTCTACCAAAAAGCTTCCCTCTCAAACACCCTCGCGTGATTCACTCGTCACAGTACGCAAATGTCATTCACCAAATTTTGCCCAAACCGGCTGCGCCCTATCGGGTCGTTGTTGTGGGCGCTGGTCAAAGTGCCGCCGAGATCTTCCATAACGTTGCAAGTCGATACCCCAATTCCAATACACGACTTATCATGAGACAAGAGTTCTTACGTCCGAGCGACGATTCGCCATTGTGAGTTTCCTGCACGAAGTCTAAAATGGTATGGAAATCGCGTGGACTTTGCGCTAAAACACAGCCAGCGTCAATTCTGTCTTCAACCCTGAATTTGTGGACAACTTGTTTCCAAAATCAGCGAAATATCGGAACAGCCATCTTGCCGAAGCACGCGCCACCAACTACGGTGTCGTGCGTCTGGAACTCATTGAAGCACTGTATGAGCGGATGTATGAGCAACGACGAGAGCTTGGTCCCAACGAGAAGGACTGGCCGCACCGCATCATGGGCGGCAAACAAATCGCGAGTATAGAGACTCGAGAAGACGCACTGGAGCTTCGAATCCAGAACGTTCCAGACGGCGCCCTAGACGGCTTTATTGAAGATGGGGACGAAGAACTCATCGAGGCGGACCTGATTGTGGCAGCAACAGGATATCAGCGCAATGCTCATGTCAATATGTTAAAGGATGCTTGGAGACTCCTGCCAAAATCCCCACCGACCGGACTCAAGTTTGGAAACGGGATATCTGGGTGGGACGTTGATACGGAAGAGTGTGAACGCAAAATCGCCGTCGGCCGCGACTACAAAGTCAAATTCGCACCGGGAGCGGTGGCCGATGATGCCGGCATCTGGTTGCAAGGCTGCTGTGAAGGCACACACGGTGTAAGTTGCGAATGCGGTCTGTTCAATGCTTTGAAGAATGCCGCTAACACGCAAAAAGTTGAGCGATACGCTCCTGTCGGTGCTGGCCACTCGCTCTGGTGAGATTGTCGATAGCATTTTTGGGAAACAGTAGACGATGTTGTCAGCAGACTTTGACTTGGGTTGCGAGAACGAAGGTGGATAGAGCAAAAGCATTTGGCAACAGGGACTTATGTCCGTCCCTCCTGTCCCTTGCTGGCGGATCAGCACGCTGCCATTTGATGCTCCCCTGGTGTTCACTTCTTTCGATCGGCTGTTTGTCTCGTAGCTTTGAAGAGATTGTCATCTGCCGGGCTGCTTGACGTGTAAAGGGACTGTTGGGTGGGGTGGGCCAGGGATCCAAAACCCCATCGGCTGTCATGTCGGAAGGTGTAAAACTGGGTTTGAGGCAAGTTGCGGATTTCGGGATGTCAATCTGGTGGATATGTTTTGATGTTGCATCACCTGAAACCAACAATAACGACAAGTTGTTATCTCAACGAAAGCAATCTAGCCGTCCAACGGACGAAGTCAACCTTGGCGGGCCAGGCGACTGTTGGAGATGGTCGATTTGCTCGCCCTTGCGAAGGATGCATGAAATGAACAGCAAGTGACAAAGAGAAAGAAGCTATAACCGTGGACAGTTGCATTCAGCATGTGGGAGAAGGGCAGTAGATGGCGGTTGGTAACTGCTCACGATTGGCTTTCTATGCGCATACTGAGCATCTGATAGGATTGGCATTTTGAGTTTCTACGTCTTGCCGCCTTCAGACACCGAGGCTTAAGGAAACAAAGGCGACCTGACAGAAGGCCCGGTTCGTTCCCGTCCGTTCGCCGCCTTCCCCTCACGCGCCACAGCCGGCCAGGCAGGTCGGAGGCGGTCAATACTAACGGTGAAGTAAGGTTTCTGCTGGTGTTAACGGCATGGGTCAGGGCCACAGAGGCCGAGACCCGTTCTTCGCAAATCGCATACAAGGCTTGGGACATTGATGACGCTTGTGAGACCGTCTACGCGGTGCGTAAGCACTGACAAAACTGGTAATGAGAGAACGTCGAGTAGACGCGGCCGACAACTGGCATGACGCGGCTCTCTTCTGGCATCGAGTGCGTGTGGTCGTTTGGGAACCAGCACAGATCTGCTCTGCAGCAATCGGGTCAGTGACTCATTGCACTGGCCCGGAAAGTTGCCAGGCGTTAACTGTCCCAGGTCCCGGGGTCACGAAATTTCGTGTGGGACCACGAACCAACTTGCGTGGACAAGCGTGAACAAAGGGACCGCTAGGACCAAAAGGTGTGCTGACACAGCTCTCTCGACGAGGAAGGAGTGGGGGGAGGAGGAAGGAGCTGGCCTGGCTGCACTATACTGTACTACTTCAACATGTACTGCGTAAAGTACGCAATGGCGCCCGGTTGGTTGCATGTAACGAATTGGAACAGGCAGAAGCGTCACGTACTCCAGGTTGATATAGACTTGGGCCTCTCGGTTCTCTTCTTCCTCCGACATGCAGTGGACACAGTGACATTGTAGGGAAAGGCTGAGGCGGGTCTCGCTCGGCGAAACGCTGACTTCCCCATTCTCTTTGGCCGTCTGAAAGTCTGCAATCGTCTGATGCCCGTGCCGAGCATGATGCCGCTGCTGTCTGGTGCCTCATTGACGGCGGCGACGAAGTAACATGGAAACGCCCTATGCAGGAAGGGCTGATCTTGCAGACGACCGTGACTACTTCTCATTGGCAGATTGAGGTTCACGGCAATTTTATCGGAGTTATACCCATGAGTTGGGAAGAAAAGGCAGACCAAGAGCAGAGTCGTCCGCATAATAGCCGCTCTGCACCCAGCCAACCAGGCCCCGAAGGCTGGGGGGGGTGGCCACACATGATACTTGGATCCTTGCTTCCCGCTTGCACCCGCACCTGCGCCTGCACCTGGTGAGAGCTGCACTACACTGAGCTGCAGGATGTCGGCCAATCAAGCACGGCGAATTGGTTCGCCAGGTGAGCCTACCTCTCGCGCTCTCTCTCTCTCTCACCCGCTCCTTGAACGCTCTCCCAAGCTCACCCTCTCACCTCTCCTCTGCCACGCTCTCCCTCCTCCTCCCTCTCTCTTTCTTTTCCGCCCTTCTCGTCTCTCTCTGTCTCTCCCTCTCCCGCTTCCACCCCCCCTTTCTTGCTGACCATTCGGGCTACTCTCCACGGAACAACCACACATGGCTTGGAACCTGCCAGCTCCGCACCTCAGCTGCGGATATCTGCACGGGTTGATCGACGTGGAACCATCGATGGAGGGCCGCGCCACGACTCCAGGTCTTAGCAGGGCCCAGGCCGTTGACCGCAGCCATGCTTACCCAGTGTTGCTATGAAGTTGTCACCTCGAGGCTGGGACCCTCCCCCCTCCCCCTCTTCTCTGATTCAGAAGCTGTGCTGACGGGTTGCCGAGGCACGATCGCTTGGCTTGGAGAGAGCAGCCATTCGATTGTTTAAGCTACAAATCTGTAGAAACAAGGACTGCTCGATGAACGAAACAAAGGAAGATTGGGGAAGGGAAAAAAAAAACCTCATGTTGCTCTCTTCTCCATCCGCGCCAACCACCATTCATTGCGCTATCAGTAGGCAATCTAGGCAAACGTCAACGTCAACGTCGGCGTTGCGTCCTCATCCCACCACGCCACCCCTCCCCTTCCCCCCTTCCTGTCTTGAACCCATCCTCCATTCTCCGCCCATTTTCCTAGAACAAAGGTCGAAGCACCCGTCTCCTGTGCCAGGCCAGACCTCGGCTGGCGTATGTGTGTGTGCGCGTGCGCGTGCGTGCGTGCGTGCAGCCCTACGAGGCTTACTCGTCACACTTTGCATTCTCGTCCGTCCTGAGATGCTCCTTGGGCACGCATCCTCTGACGATTGCCGACGTAGGACCTGTCATCTTTGCCTCGTCATTCTCACCATGATTGCCGATGTTGACTTCCTCTTCTGATCCTCGTCCATCCATTCCCCTTCCATGGACCGTAGCTGGGACTGACCTCCAAGCAGTGGGGGCCACCTGCCTATAGGGATGGTGGATGTAGTCACATCTTGCCCTTCATCGGCTTATTGCGATTGTATAGGTGTGCCCTCAGTCCCTGTCTATTTCTTCTCCAATCCGGCACTCAGTCTGTCCATATTGCCGGCCCAGGACCTGTCACGCTCGACTGCAACAGCATTCACGTTCACGTTCCTCATGCCTTTCTGTGGCCCTCCTGCCCATACCTTTGCTGGAGCTGCTGCCCGTCGCGTTTGCGACGAGCAATATACATATCTAGGCCTCTCTCACTACTTTCAGTTTTGCGTGGCCTCCACGAAACATATTCTCACACTTCACTGAAGGGCACAACCCTTCTCATTATTCTCCTGACATCTTCGCTGGAGACTCGAGAGGTTTCACACTCTCTACCCCTTTATCAGAACCCTCCCTTTACCTTCTACCCCCCTGCCTCTGGGAAGATGCAGCTTGAAAGTGGCGACCGAAGGCCTGCCCAGAGACTACCTGTCAACCCTCGGCGGCACAAGGTAGCTCCGGAGAACCGAAAACGCGTAGCCACAGCGTAAGTTCGACGCCCTTTGAAAATTGTCATCACTCACCCTGGTCACGAACGGGTTCAATGGGCGGAGGGGGAAAGGAGACAAAGCAATGGGAGGGGAAAAAAAGGGAGCCCAATGATGTTCGACCTGAACAGGTGGGGGTTTGAGAGAATCCGAATTAAGCCCCGAAAAGCCCACATGAGCACGTAGCACGAATATGGAAGCTAATTGAGTCCCTCTTCCTTGGACATGCCGATAGGTGCAACAGCTGCAACATTCGCCGCATCAAGTGCTCCGGCGAGCGCCCTTGTAGTCAATGCACCTCAACGGCTCGCGACTGCGTTTACCCATCAGTCGTCGAGAAGGTGTCGGTCCCTCGCGCCGAACTAGACGACCTGAGGAAGAAAGTCGAGGTGTACGAGAAAGCTCTGCAGGATGCTGTTGCAGACCCGAACAGGCGCCAGGAGCTCCTCCATCATGCGGCCAGCCCCGAATCAACATCGTCGACCAGCCCTTTCGCCGGCACCATCCAGTCATGTCCCATCACCACCAGCACATCTCACAGTCAGCCGTCGGCGGCGGCCTCGTCCTCCCGCTCTTCCATCATCAAGACAGAACCGCTGGAAGACGAACAGATCCTTAGTCCTGGACGCTTGCTTCAGGATTCCGAGGGGATGGGGAGGTACCTCGGGGAGACGGCAGGCGCCACGTTTCTCGACCATCTCAAGGAGCTGATGGGCTCGGCCCTGCCTACCTCGCCTCAGGATCGGCCGTCCACTATTGAGCAAAGTCAGTTCTTGTCCAGCCTGGGCAACTTCACGGTCGACGATCAGCGCCCTCTCAATCATCCGGTGAATCCCCTGTGGCTGCCTCCGGACAGCACAATGAGCGCAGTGCTGTCCGAGCTGCGACACTTCATTCAAGACGGAGGCGGCCAGTGGCCCAGCGGAGGTATCTACTGGTGGGGGGATCTGGGCTTGCTCCCCGTGCGACCACCAGAATTGCCGTCACCCGACGTCGACCTCAGCGCCTACCGTCACCTGGCCTTTTACCATGCCGCTCTCGCGGTGGCCTGCCAGAGCACTTCAACGCAGCCGCCTCTGAGCTCAGAAACTAGTCCGTCACTGAGCGAGCCGTACTATGCCCGAGCTGCTACGCTCCTGGGAAACCCGCTGGAGATTGCGCGTCGAACCATTGGCGATGTTGCCTCTCTAGGGATGATGAGCTTCTACCTCCTGGAGACCAACCGTTGCGACGCAGCCTATATGTACGTCACTGCTGCCATGCACATCAGCATCATGCTCGGAGCCCACCGTGGCTGGGTCGACGAGCGAGGCAAGCGGATTTTTTGGTCAGTGTACTGTCTCGATCGATGGTTGAGCTGCCTCACCGGGCGTCCTCCCAGCATGACGGATGAAGCCATCCAGCTGCCTATGCCAGCGGATGATGCGTAAGCGCCGACCCGATTGTATTGTCGTGTGAGACTGGAAAGGCACGGCTAATCGTTGATACCTAGAGTCATGCCGCCGGCGACAGGACTGAGAGCCCACGTGGAGCTCTCACGCATCTCGGGCCACGTTGTCGGCAACACATACCGTGTAGGAAAGGCGGAGACAGGAGTCCGACATCCGCACGGTGCCATTTGGCAGCTGGAGCAGTGGCAGTCGGCACTGCCACCGACTTTACAGCTCTCGGATGGTCTCAGCAACGATCCGGCGGCCTGTCTGCTGCACATGAGATATAACCAGCTGCTGATCGTGGCGATTCGACCAACGTTCTTGTTTGCCGTCAAAAGAGCCGTCGCTGATCGTTTGATGTCGCAAATTTCAGTGACGGATTCGAATTCCCAAACTGAAGAGGTTCAGTATTGCATCGCGGCTGCGCTGCGCAACATGGCTCTGGCGAGGCACCTATCGACGCTCAACGGCCATCGCAAAACGCTCCACGCGGGATTGCACTTTGTCTTTCACGCCGCCGTCTGTCTGATCCTGCGACCCCTGGTATTTGCGGAGGGTTCGACGCAGGACGACGCCATAGCGGCTCTCGGCGACGTCGACTACGGGATCGAGACGATGGTGGAGGCCAGCAGCAAAGGCAACACGGACGGGCAGCGTTGCGCAGAAACTCTGAGGGAGCTGCAGTCTCTCGTGGAGAGGCTGTTGACGCCCACGGACCGAGACTTGCCACCAACCATGGGGTCGTCGTCGTGCTCGGCTGCTCCGTCTTCAGCGCCGAACATGGGCGGACCGCAGCAGACGGGCCCTCCGCCAATGTCCATAGGGAATGATCCCGTGCTCTTCGACGAGCTTGTGACATGGATGGGAGACGATTGGCCGCTTTACAATAATTTTGGCGATGAATAACTGACAGAGGACGCGGATGAAGCGGGTGCATGTCGGGCGGGTCAGGAGGATTCAAACACATTTTTTGCAATACCTTAATGGGCCATGATAGCTAGAGCGAGGGAAACGGCTGGTTTGTTGTAGAGCTGCCATTTATTTCCGGCGGACAGGCACGAGGTAGCTTGCCCTCCTTTTTCAAAAGCCAGAAATGCTGTGTTGGGGGCAGCAGCAATCTGCACAAGGCGTCAGACTGGCCCACGTGCCAGAACGCATGTGCTTGGCCTCCTCAACTATTCGCAACTCTTTCTCCTCTCTTCTTCCCACCCGCAAACCTGCCACTGATTTTCATTCGCATCACTGTTTTTTTTTTTTTTTCGACTTGCTTCTCTTTTGTCCCTTTTTTTTCCCCTTCATTCTCTCTTCTTCCTTTCTCCCCGCCTTTTTCCTTCCTCTTCCCCTCCCACGAACCATGGTTGAATTGACGAAGGACTCCGTCGCGGCCTGCTTCCTCCTCAAGCTCCCTCCTGCCTATGCCACTGCCCACGTAATGACTACACGGCCACAACTAGCGCTTTTCCAACGCAGCGGCCAGGTCGAAACATGACCGTAAGTCCCTTGTATCTGTGATCCTGAGCACACAAAAACGGGATCTTGAGCACACAAAAACGAACAACACCTCACCCTCCTCGCGGCAATAGGCCATGCTTGCTCAGGCCAGCTCAAACTTGGACGGACCGTGAGGTCGCCCTTTTTTTGTCGTATCTGAAAATGGTTACTGTCTGTTGGAAAGGCACAAATATGCGCCTGTGTCCGGCAGCGTAGACAGCAGCACAGACGCCTCGCCCCTCGACGCGGCGTGGCGCGAGATACTCGAGGAGACGGGCCTGGATGCCTCGTCTCTCCGGCTGTACCGCCGCGGAAAGCCGTATGCGTTTGTAGATTGAGGGGGGAGGGGAGTGGACCGTGTATCGATCTGCTTTTGAGCTGCTGCAGCGTCCGCCATCTTCTGCTTCCTCTACCGCTGACGACAAAAATGACACTGATGATGATGATGGGATCCAGCTGGATTTGGAGCACGAAGGGTATGGCTGGTTCGAGTCCCCGCGTCCGGGACTCCCCTTGCTGGGAAAGACGCCGATCGTCGACTGTCTTGCGGACGGGCCGTGGGACGACGAGGAGCGGTGGAGGCTCGTGAGGATGGCGGTCTGGCATCTGTGGAAGGGTGGGCGCGAGAGCATGGGCGCCTCGATTCTGAGCACCATTGCTCAGCAGCTGCATCATCTGCAACGGCGCTCGTCGACATCGCCCAGTCCTGCAGCACAGCCAGCGGCGGACGATTCTCCGCATCCCGCCCACGTCCATTACCGATACATTCATCTCGTTCATCCAGCGGCAGCAGCGGCAGCAGCAGCAAGAAGCCGGACAAGATGGGCCGCTCAACGTCCTCACCCTATCGTACAGCTCGACCATCGCGCAGTGCCTCGAGCGCGCCCCTCACCGCCGGTGTCCCCCTTGGCCTGCATATTCTCGAGCCGCGGCCCCTGTTTGAGGGTGTCCGTCTTGCCACCGTGCTGAGCAAGCACATTGCCAGCACCACTAGCAGCATTGACAATAGCAGCCATAGCAACAGCCCCGAAAAAACCAAAACGCCATGATGGCGGCAGCGGCTCCGTGACACTGTACACCGACGCCTCGGCCGACGTGTCACAGAAAGTGCCTGACGGCCTCTAAGTATTCTCACATGAGGTTTCACATGCTCGGGCAGAAACGCTACTTGACGGGCTCTTGGACCCAGCTCCCCTCGGCCGTGGGCTTGCTTGGCGAAAATAGACCACGAAGAGTGATTGATGTGGATCTTCTGTCTTTTTCACCTGGTGCGCAGATTGTCCTAAAGGCCTGCCCCTGGTTTCTCTGCATCCCACGCTGCGGGCGCGTCATGGTGCGCAGCTGCCCGTGACAAAACACAAGACGCGGGAATGAGGCATAATCGCGCCAAGTTCAAGGCGGCTGCGCTTCACAGCGCGCGCGTGTTTCTCCATCCTGACGACTTTGCAAAGCTCGCTGGAACGGTAACAATTGGTTTGCTGTGATGCCCCCGGTGGCCCTACCGGGGTTCGCTGCCGCAGGCTGGCCTCGCTGCCCTCAATATATCACTAGATCAGATGACTCTCCATTCGGTGTCGCAGTTTTCACAATGTAGCACCGTTCACAATATAGCAGTCTTCACATCGCAGCACCTTTCGCAGTGTGGCAGTTTTCACAATGTACCACCATTCACGATATGGCAGTTTTCACATTGTTGTGGTCAGCGCAAGGTCATAGTCCTCAAATATAGCAATTCTCACGAGGTCATAGTTTTCACAATCTTATAGTCTGAATAATGTGACATTTTTCACAATGGCATAGTCCTCATAGAATAGCAGTTTCAACGAGTGTGTTTTTCACAATCTTACACTCCTGATAATATAGCAGTGTTCACAATGTCAGAGACCTCGTAGTTCACTAGTCTTCACAAGGTTGTAGTTTTCACAATGCTGTAGTATTAATGATATAGCAGTCTTCACATGGTATAATGCTCACAGTATAGCAGTTTTCCCAAGATTGTGGTCTTCACAATCTAGTAGTCATAATAATATGGCAGTTTTCACAAGGTCGTAGGCCTCATAACATACTACTTCTCACAAGGTCGTGGTTTTCACAATATTGTAGTACTAATAATGTAGCATTTTCCACAGTGCAATCCTCGCGAGGTAGCAGTTCTTATGATATCGTAGTCCTC
Source organism: Moelleriella libera RCEF 2490 (assembly GCA_001636675.1). NCBI lineage: Eukaryota > Fungi > Ascomycota > Sordariomycetes > Hypocreales > Clavicipitaceae > Moelleriella > Moelleriella libera. The sequence goes on along the minus strand of AZGY01000006.1, from coordinate 221,315 downwards.
ACAAAATGATAGTTCTTGTAATGTTGTAGTCTTCACAATGTCGTAGGCCCAATATGTAGCACTTCTCACAATGTCATGGTCCTCACAATACAGCAGCAGTCTTTACAATATCGTAGTTGTCACAATGTCATAGTCCTGTTCATATAGCAATTTTCACAATGTCACGGTCCTCACCATGCAGCAGCAGTCTTTACCATATCGTGGTTTTCACAACATGCCAGTCTTCGCAAAATGGTGGTCATCACAACGTAGTATCTTTCACAACACGGCAATTTTTCACAGTGAAGTACCTGCCATGGTATAGTAGTTTTCACAACGTAGCAGATTCTGCTGTCTGCTTACACTGTGATGCCTCTGACGGCTCGACCGGGGGCCGCTGCCGCGTGCTGATCTCGCCGCGCTCGAGGGCATCTGCCGCATAATGTCGGCTCCATGTGCACGCGCTCGCAAGACCGACCGTGGCTGTATGCCCATCATGGTTCTGTGTACGTCACCACTCTGGACTCGGATTGTATACTTTATCCTGGCCCGTTTCGAGCGCAGCGAGGCCAGCCGGCGGCAGCGACCCCCGGTAGGGCCGCCGGAGGCCAACCGCGGTGTCCATCAACAGCGAATCTCTCCGGAACATTCGGCTCGCATTCGCTCATCTCAAGTACGGCTCGTCATGGTCCGGCTCGTCATGGTTCGGCTCCATCCCCGGCCAACTGGCTCTGCAAGCCCCTCTTGCCCACCCTCATGGCTGCGTCCAGCGCCCTCTCCTCCTCTCTCAGCCGCGCCTTGCTCAGCGCCAGCTCCTTCTCGCGACGCATTTTGCCTTCCTCCACAGCCCGGTTTCTGTCCTCCAGCGCTCTCTCCCTCTTCGCCCGCGCCTCTCTCGCTTTCATATGCTCCGCGCCCTCCTCGGCCGGCGCGTCCTCGCCCTCGCGCGGTGCGGGCAGCGTCTGGATGTACGCCTCGATCAGGGGATCGCGAACCGTCGGGTCCAGCGAAATGTACCGCATATCCGTGAGGATCTGTGCCGGAAGGTTTTCCGCCGACGTCTTGCTGTTTAGCACCTGAACTGGCTGGGCTTTCAGCAGTGCTGTGAGGTCGGATTTGAGCGTTGCCTGGGGCAGCTTCAACCGCGAGATGTGCTCGCGGTATGCCTTTTCGCGATCCTTGTCTGACATCTTCATGTCCTTCATGGGCTCCTCCTTCCTGTACTTCCTCTTGAACTCTGGCCAGTACAGCTTCGGTGTGGCCTTTTGCTGCAGAAAGGCCATGTATGCCACCTTGGGGTCCTTCCTCTCCTGCTTGGCCCTCTGTTCCTTGAGATGCCCAATCTTCTCACGCGTCCACTCGTCCCAGATTTCTTTGCGGGCGCGAGTCGTAGTGAGGGCCGTGTAGCGTACGTCTTCGACGATTTTGCCCTCTTCCATGAGCTTCTCCCATGGACTGTAGGGATTGACGTTGTAGTCGTTGAGCAGGTCCTTGAAGAGAAGCTTGGCATCCTGCTCGGAAAAGTCCACGCCCTCTGTGCCTTCGGGCCAGCTGTTCACGTTTCCGTCGTCGTAGTCGCCAGGCTCGAGGCCGTAGTCCTCGCCCATGGCTTGTAATTGTGCAGCAATGTCGGCTTCAGTGAATTCAATGGCGGCCGGGCCATCGTCTTCTTCCTCATCGCCTTCTTCTTCATCGCTTGCTCGCTGTTCCTGCTCTCCGGTTTTCCGTCGCTTTGCTGGCTGCTCGGCGTCGGGATCATCGTTGCCACCCGCCTCGTCATCAGTCATCTCAACTTCGACCTCTTCATATTCGTCGCTGTCCAGATCATCCCTTGGGCTGGTTTCCTGAGTTTTCTCGGGGCCAGAGTCCTCCCTTTGCTGATCATTTGCTGCGTCGCCTGCTGCTTTCCCTCGTATCCGCGCCTTGTCCAGCTCGAGGATGCCGTCCATCAGCTTCTCGGGCATGCGCCAGTAGCTCGCATTTTTGACGGGGTTGTAGGCGAAACGCCGCGAGTATTTCGTGTAGACCAGCATCCATGGCTCGCAACCGGGTATCTTTTCCACCCTCCTCGGCTTGTCCGTGGGCTGCGGCTTGGGTCTGTTGTTGTCGAAGCCTCCTCTCCCTCGCCCACTGTGTCCGCCCCGGTTATTGACACAGTCCGCGGGCCGAATTTGCGCGAGGAATGCGTTTGCTGCTCTCGGGTCGGCGAGGGAAGGGAGGTGCGCGTACGGCGAGGGGTCTCCTTGAGCCGCGGTTTCTTGAGCAGCGGCAGGGACGCCCGGCCGGTGATATGTCGACGCGCCGGTGCTGGCGTTGTAGTAATACTTGTGGCCCGTGGGCGCAGTATGCTCCGTCCATCCCGGGGGAAGAGGCGCCACGGCGGCGGCCGATGGCTTGTATGTTGATTTGAGCATGGCTGTTGCAGAGTTGTCGCGCCTGCTGCCATCCCGAACTGCGACCTTGACGAGCAGTCAGTCAGTCGGTAGTGGGGCTGAGGCGGCCGGCCTCTGACCGTTGGCCAGGCAGGAACGCATGGTCACTTCCTGCTACCAATCCCGCGAGGCATCGCCTGTGCCTTGACCGAGGTACCTACTTACTTACTTACCTAGTATTCAGAAACTAGATGGTACGATCATCAAGCACACTGCTCGAGAGGGGCAATTTGTCAATGTGCAGTTCTCGTCCCCGGACCATCTGCTTGATACCGCTGTCACGCGAGTCGCGCACTTTATAAGCCGAAGCCGTGCGTCCCCAAGATTTCACAAGTCACCACCGTCCTTGCCACCCCCGTCGGCTCCCATTGCGTTCGCAGTCGAACATCATCACTCCCAGTAGCTTGTGCCTGATCCCTCCCATTCGCTCACCGGTCGGGCCCATGATCGACGGGGCAATCTTGTCGTGTCTATTAACGGTATGGTGTCCTGGAGACCTGTGCCGTTCCTGAGGCGGACGTGGCAGGCGAGTAAATCCTTGTGAGCCGCACTATCATTGCTGCGGTTCTAACGAGATGGCAGACAACGTATGCCCCCGAATATGTCGGCTTTCTTCTCCTACTTGGGGCCTGGACAGTGGTACGACCGCAATAGCCCTCTGCTTCGTAACCTCGCTGACCAACATGAAAGCTCGCTCTCTTCGTCACCCCTTTTCATCGCATGTTCTTCATCAACGACTTGCGCATTGCTTTCCCACATGCCACTCATGAGAGAGTATCTCTCTGTACGTTGCGTCAACTCCAGGTACCTGCACGTGTTTGATGCTCATATGCCACAGTTTGGTTACTGGTCTACGCCATCTTAGTTCCTCTCGGAACCCTCATTCTGTACAACACCATCACCAGGTCCTCCGTCGTCAAACACGAAGTCACCTATCTCTCTCTTTCTATTTCTATGCTTCTCACGGCTTTTCTTACCGATGTCATAAAAAATGCCGTGGGTAGACCTCGTCCGGACCTATTGGATCGATGTCAGCCTACGCAGAACACCAAGCCCAATGTCCTTGTCAACATTGAAGTCTGCACCACGCCGAACTCGCACAAGCTTCAAGACGGATGGCGATCCTTCCCCTCGGGCCACTCTTCCTTCGCTTTCGCCGGCCTGGGTTTCTTGAGCCTGTTCCTCGCCGGACAGCTGCACATCTTCCACCATCCAGTCGGCGGTAGAGACCTTGGCCGTGCCCTGGTCTGCCTGTCGCCGCTCGTTGCGGCGACGCTGATTGCAATCTCCCGCTGCGAGGACTACCGGCATGATGTCTACGACGTCTGCGTGGGCTCAGCACTGGGCATGAGCATTGCCTACTGGAGCTACAGAAGGCATTGGCCCAGGCTGTCCAGTGCCCGTTGCGATGAACCCTATCCTCGCCCTGGGGCTGAATCGCCAGCTACCTGGCGGAGAATACGCGACGAGGAGGAAGAGGGGGGTTCCGGCGAACAGTATGAACTACCAAGGATGGGATCGTGAAGGAAGATATGGCACTGAAACAAAATATAGCACGTGCGAATAGCCAGGGAGTGCAAAGCTCGACTGCCTGGTAGGCAAGCGTCGGAGCAAGCGTAGCTAGATTTGTATTGCATGTGGAGCCAAGATGAGAGCTCGAAACACCCGTACAATACACGTTTGCTAGCCACGTACGCCCCATCATACCCGTCGGATGGTGCGTGCATGCCATGTTTTACAAAGACCGCTTCTACGCGATCCGCGTCCAAGTCTAGCGTCAGCTCCATCACGCCAGCGGATGCTTATTTGTCCTCGGCGTCTTCGCTCTTTGCCAAGTCATGTTCCTTCAACAAAGCCGTGATCTCGTCTGCGCTCCATAGCCGATGATAAATCTTGCCCTCCTCTGTTTGCCCTACCGTGGCAAACTCAACTGGAAGCCGGCAGTCAGTGACAAGTCACTTCCTAGTAGACACCGCATCAACGTCTCGCACTTACTTTTCTCACTGCTGAGCTTGGTCGAATCCATCGTCTTGCTCAGCACCTTGACCGCCATAGCACAGGCCTCCTTGAGTGTGCAATCCTCCTTGTAATCCTGTTTCAGCAGACTCTGGGCACTGGCGTTGTTGGCTCCAGCACTGGTAGCTTTCCAACCACCATAGTTGCCCGACGGGTTGCTGAGATACAGCTGGAATTGCCTTCTGGGATCCCAGCCGGCGTAGATGAACGAAACACCAAACGGTCGAAGACCGCCGTGCTGCGTGTATCCTTGCTTCAAATCGCAGAGGCGGCGGACGAGCTGCTCGCAGGGAATGTCTTCGTTGTAGGTGAGGAGATAACGCTGGGCAGCTTGGCGGGCGTAGTTGATGAGGATATTGGCGTCGGCGGTCATGCCGGCAACGGCGCAGATCATATTGCTAAGAAAGGTCATGAGCCGAGTCCACAACGACCAGAAAGTAGGCTCGGGATCTCAATCTCACTCATTGAGGACATAGAGCTTCTCTGCTGATGTATCTTGTTCTAGCAACTTCGAGGTGACCTTTCGCTCGGCAGCGAGGACAATGCCGTCCTTGGCGAGAATACCGATCGCTGTGCCAGCGTGTGATATAGCCTCGAGAGCGTATTCGACTTGGTAAAGGCGGCCCTCGGGAGAGAAAATGGTCGTCTAGGACGAGGCATGTTAGGACGTCGAGCTTAGTCAAGACTTTTTGGGGGGGAGAAAGGGCCAGAGGCAGAGATGCATACTCTCGAATCGTAACGGCGCGACATGGTATGGAGAATTGGCTGTCCTACCAGCCGAGCGAGTGGTGCAGAGATGAAAAGGCTTTAATGGCTCAGCTCGAGACAATGAAAGTCCGGGGGTTGCGTATCGCGAGTCTGCGGTCTCGACAATTAGTGGAGGTTGCTCTAATGCACTCCAGGCGTCACTCGACTGGCGCGGAGAGCTCCAGGCACAAGCTAGCCGCGTACCGCTACTCGGCAGGGAGCTTCGGGCACCAGCAAGGCACACGGCCGAGTTCTGCACTGCTGACTCAGCAAGATCGTTCTTCTCTTGTTCTCTGTTTTCTTAGTCATCAGCCAACAGCAGCGAGCCCCACGCTGCCAACAGCTTTGATGGGGCATATTATGCCGAACAAGCTAGTATTGTCGAGCTTCGATCGGCAATCTGCGCATTTCCAGGAATCTCTTCGCCCGCCCGGGAGCGAAAAAAAAGTTCCTCCTTCCTCAACTTTACAATCAAGCTTCCCTCGTCAGCCACGACCAACCACCCAACCACCCGCCCTCGGATTTGGCAGCTGGCTTCGCGCGCACCTTCGCGCCTGCATCATTTGTATCGCCCCGACGCGTTTTGGTGTTTTTCTCCGTCCTGCCCACCAAACCTCCCGCCACCAGCAGGAGCTGGCGCCTTTTCCGTCCCATCCTTTCCAGCCATCCCGTCATTGTGTGCCTTTCCACGCTCTCGCGCCCTGCTTCTGAATTTGGTCAACTCAGCATTGATATTCTGTGACGCGCATTCCAGGACCGTCTGTTTAAAATTCTCTGGCAAAATTGGTCCATCTGGAACAGACGGTGCTCGGAAAAGAAGGGAAATCCTGTGGTGGTGCCGTGTTTATCCTCGTGTCGGCGCATCGGGCTCTGCCTTGCTATAGTCGTGACTCTCTAGTCCAGTCTTCTCGTAAATAATCTGTCAAAAGGCCGTCTGAGGTCAAGCAGCCTTGAAAAATTCGCCCGCGACAGTAGTGCATCACGAGAGAGGTCAAGAGGTCACATATATCCCCCCCCTCGTCGCGCGTGTCGCACCCAGTCGCGGCGGCAGGAATCGTCCAGATCCTGCAAATATAAGATGTCTGGTAAGCTTCATAATACTCCATACCACCCAAACAAGGTTCGCGTCACAGCCCGCAGCCTGACATTGGGTCATTGCGCAAGAAATGTGTGTTGGGAAGAACTAACAGAGCATCGCCCAGGTGAGTCGGAGCCGCGTCGGTCAGTGAGAGCGACAAAAGGGCAGCATACCAAGTCTTTCGACGAGCTCGAGCAGAATGTAGCACCAAAAAGACGACAAACGAAGAAAACGAAGAAGGCGCAAGAGGCGGATCAGTCCCAGGAAGCCGAGGAAGTCATTCGATGCGTATGCGGCGCCACTGAGCAGGATGAGGACTCGGGCGAGGCTTGGATCTCTTGCGAGACTTGCTACGCGTGGCAACATAACGTTTGCGTCGGCGTGAGCTCCTTCGAAGATGAGATCCCGGACAACTACTGGTGCGAGCAGTGCCGACCGCAAGACCACAAAGAATTGCTGGCTGCCATGGCCAGAGGGGAGAAGCCATGGGAAGCCCGACGGAAAGCTCACGAGGAGGAAGAGGCTGAGCGCAAGAAGAAGAAAGGAGGCCGTAGGGGCAGAGGCAAAAGAGGGAGCGATACCAAGGAGGAGCCCGACAAGGATCACGCCAAGACCAAGAGCAGCAAGTCCTCGCCAGTCCCAGAAGCGAAAGAAAAGAGAGAAAGCATCTCGAAACAAGGGAAGCGCAAGTTGCGGGATGAGTCCCAGGAGACAGATGGCAAGGTATGTGACTGGCCTGTTTGCCGAGATGGCCGCATGGGAGCCGAAATGTTGACAATGGCGCAGTCTACCAAGCTCCGCCGTCTGTCAGATCGCAGTGCAGTACCGAGCTCGGTCAAGTATGCCAAGCCGGACGACCTGGCAGCATCGATTGCGGAATTGACGCCTGCGCGAGCTGGTCCCGCCAAGGCGCTGAAGAAGTCCATCGCTCATGTTCTCGGTGCCATTGCGAAGCAGGGCGATCTCGAGGTCCCCGAGGGGAAAACGGAAGACGGCATGTCAGAAGAGTTTGCTCTACAAATTGAGCGCGCCGTCTTCGACACGCACCCGGCATCCAAGGGACAGAAGGAATACAATCAGCAGATAAAATCTCTGACCTTTAACCTGAAGAACAACCCCGAGGTGATGCAGGGACTGTTGCACGGTCTTCACACGCCCGAGACGCTGGCTGTCATGACATCGGAGCAGCTCGCATCAGCCGAGATGCAGAGACAGACTGCTGAAATGAGGGCCAAGGCAGAGAAGCAGTCGATCCTATACACACAGGAGACGGGTCCGCGTGTGCGCAAGACACACAAGGGCGAGGAGGTGGTCATGGACGACGAGATCAACGTCAATGATGCTCCACTGCCCATGGCTGGCGGTCCTCGCAAGACCGGCGGCACCCAGCCGGCGGCGGTTGTCAAACGCGAAGCAACGAGCGGAGATCAGGTGGATGGCAAAGCGAGGTCACCGTCACAGGCCGAGGGGGGGGCTCAGCAATCGCCCAGTCAGACCAACTTTGACATCAACAAGGTTTTCTCGACAGTCAAGTCTCCCACGGCATCGCTGCACCGCCGACCGTCGGCGCCTGTCTTGCAAACCAGCGGCCCCGGTTTCGACCCTGACGTCGACCGGCTGCTGCAGGAGGAACCAGACTCGCCGCCGTACTCTCCTACGGAGGATGTACAGGATCCCGACGTGGTGTGGAAGGGCTCACTGGCGATGAGCTCCATCGCAGACTTCCAGGCCACAGCCAAACACGTCGGAGGAGCCAACTTTGCTTCGTTTGCGCCATGGTCCAAACTGATTCCCAAGCGTATGACGGTGGCTGGCCGCATCACCCAGCAGAGCGCCATCGAGTACCTGTGCAGTCTGCGCTACAGCAACCTCACCGATATTGTCGTCGTGAGCATCACGCCCACTCAACCAGAATCTCAGGCCGAGTTCAAGGCTCTAATCGAGTACTTCATGGGCAAGAAGCGGTATGGTGTCGTCGGAAACAAGGTCGCCGGCAACGTCAGGGATACGTACCTCGTACCGGTGCCAGCCGGCGATGATGGACACCCAGAATTCATGCTCAACCTCGTCGACAATTACATTCCCAAGACGCGGTCAGAGCCCATGCTGCTGGCCGTCTTTGTGTACCGCAACGACCCCGAGCAGCTGAAGCTTTTCAAGGACGTATCGGCCGCGCCTCAGCCTCGCGGCGCGACGGCCTCACCCACACCAGCGGTCCCCGGCGGCCGGGCCAATTCCACGTCTGGCCCGGTCTTCTCGCCAGCGACGCCTCAAGCACCTTTTGCTCCGCAGCAGACTCCTTACACGGGGCCGACGCAGTCCACCACACCGGTTCCCATCCCTCAGCCGCCGCACATGCAACGGCCACCCCCACCGCCTACAACTCTCCCCAACCATCCCGCGCCCGCCGCTGCCGGGGGACCGCTGACAGAGACGCAAAAGTTCCAGGCCCAGCAAGCCGGACAGATTGTTGCCCGCGAGGTCCTGGGCAGCCTGATCAGCGTCCCCACGGTGCAGTTTCTCCTGCCACAGGCACACAAGATGTCGCGACGGGAGTGGGAGGTGATCCGGTCCATTTACGACAGGGATCCGCGCGCACGAGACGACTTGCAGCTCCTGGGACAGATATTGGAAAAAGAAGGCGCTGACGGAGGGCAGCCACATGGCAATTCTGCTGCCAATAACGCGCCGACTGCCGCCGCTGCTGCCACTACTACCGCCGCTGCGGCAGGAAAGGCCATGTGAAAAGGCAAGGGTCGTGCATGGGTACCAAATCGAAGAATCGTCGATCTGACGGGTTTGCGGGTAAGAGGGATGGCCTATGATGTACGTGCCCATCGGCGTGTATTTTTTGGGTCCGCCAGGGTCGCGCAGCGTCTTGACGACTTTTTTTACGTTTTCTCCTTTTGTCGCTTTGCGCAAAGAAGCGCGCAAACTCTCACTAGTCTCACTTCGTTCATCTCTTGCTTCTTTTCTTCTTTTGCTTTTTGGGTTCATGGGAGAATACAAATGGCGGGGTTGGGAAGCTCTGATTGTGGGATAATCTCATGTTGCAGGAGTCGGGCCCGGGCGGTGAGGGAGTCTGGCGCGCATTGCCACGGCTGCGAATAGCTTATAACGGACACGGGGCTATTGTCTCGAAGGGTTCTAGTTTTCGAAGCGATCAGAATTAGCAATTCAGTGGTATCGGAATGGAGGCCTTTTAAAAGATGACAAGTGCTCCTTATCCCCTTTGCCTCCCCGAAACAAATGCCACTAGATTTTTGCATCTTTTCTTTCGTTTTTTCGACTTGCCCATAAGTTTGACTTACTCGTGCAAACATATTGCAGTTCCAGATTCAATTTGATCCGATTCCGGCAAGTAGTCCAGCTGTCTCAGTATGGCAAGACGGGCGACGGAGGATATTCGAGCACACAGCTTCGTATCTGCCTCGGTATTTTTTTTTCTCGCTTCCAATTACGCAACGACGATAACCCGTATCGGCAAGTGGCTATATACCTGCTTTCGTCGGTCGCGCAGGGTAGCAAATGGTGTGCGCGCACACCCTATCGTTGCACGGCAAGCACCTGCCACCCCAACGAAGGAAGAAGGCGCAACTCAGCCGTGCTGGATCGTGGACTAACACTGGCAACCGCTGCCTTCTTTTCCTCCGAAATGTCAAAAAAAACGACGCAACAACATCTTCCTGTCTTCTACACACTGCACGTTATCTCTTACGAACCATTCGTTTCTTTCAGTCAACGCACTTTATTCTAGACAACGCTTTCCTCTCCAACCTCTGTCCGCAACAGCAGCACTATCCAACACAAGACTCAAACAACCGAAAGACAGCCTTGAGCTTTGATTCGGCAACCACAATGGCCCTCTGCACAAGCCACGACGTTCGCAACTACAATGGACCCGGCAGCGCGGCTGCGTCGTCAGTCGGGAGCGTCGTCAAGTCCAACGTCACAAGTGCTTGTCCCAACCAAGGCGGATGCTACTGCGCCCCGTGCGTCATTCTTTGAGAGAACATTCAGACGACTCCCGCATGGCCAGGAGACAAGCAGGATACAGCCATACTGGAGCGAAGGGATGGGACGATGAGCTCGGCACCAAGCCACGAACGTTGCAAAAGCGGATGCCGGCGAGATGCAGACGAAGAGGGAAAAGGGTAATGCACGCATGCTCACGCACCTATGCACTTGTACACAGCAGCCCATATGACACACCAAACTAGGAGTAAAACATGAATCATTAATGTATTAAAACTCCGCCAACTCCGCGCTTTTGTTGCAGTGTATATCTCGAGCGTAGCGAGATCAGCCGCAGCGACCCCAGGTAGGACAAGGGCCACGTAATATATACAATTGCTACAGCTCAAAGCCTTTGGGCTGAGCTCAGCCCGCCGCAGGCGACTCCTCGTAGGGCCCTCCACGGCGTTGCTCACATCATGGCAACATCAAGACAGGAAGTAAGAGACATCAAAACCCGGTGGAGATGCCAAACTGCGCATCGACAGCCGCCGACATGGCGCGATCCCTGCGCTCTTCCACGCTCTGGCTCTGGGCGTCCACTTCCAGCGGCGACAAGGCGGCACCGTCGAGGTGCTCATCGGCAAGGCTCAGACTGCCGAGCCCCTCGAGCACGCGCCTCGCCTTGTCGACCTGGGTCCGGATGGCCGACGTCTCACCGCGGGTCTTGTCGAGATGGCTCTGCATGATGGCGATGGCCGACTCGCGGGCCTGGTGGGGGCGGTACTCGTTGAGGATGTGGTGCACGTTGATGAAGAGGGTGCGGAGGTCGGCGATCTTGGCCTCGGCGTCGGCAGGCACGCGCGACAGGACGCCGGCGAGCTCGAGGAAGTTGAGCAGCAGCGATTTGGCGAGTCTCTTGAGCTCGAAGGCGCGGTCGTAGTGCTTGGCGTCCTTGTCCGGCCCTGATGATGATGCTGCTGCTGCTGCTGCTGCTGCTAAAGTTGTCGATGAGGTTGATAGTGACGAGTCTACTGGCGATAGCGTCTTGGGGAGATTGGTGATGCCTTGGTCTTCGAGAGTGGGCAGTTTGTCGTCGAGCTTTGTTTGCGTGCGTGTTAGCCCTTTCCCTTTGTTGTTCTCTTCTCTTCTTCTTTTCCATTCTGCTGCTTCTTCTTCTTACAACCCCCTCACCGCCACCGCCACCACCACCACCACCATCCGAGATTTCTTCATCGACGAGAGACAACAAAAAAGTACGTACCATGTATTGGTCGCCAAACACGCGCCATCGTCCATCGGCCGGTTCGCATGGCGGCTGCAGGTTGGTCAGTTCGTCAGGGAGGCCGGGGATGCGCGCGTCGGAAAAGGCGCTCCGCAGCTCCTCGATGCGTGCGACGCGGTCGGGCGTAAAGTCTTTCCAGAATGGCGGCGGGTTGGGAAAGGTTGAGGCAAGAGAGTGCGCTTCCTGCTGCTCCGCCATGATTCTGACGGCGCAGTGGCGGTGGTGGTGGTGGTGGTGCTTGCAGAGGCAGGTTTGTTGGTGAGCTGCCCGCCAACGCCGCCGCCGCACACCTCGCTCGTGCCCCTTCCCAGTACATACCGTAATAGTAGGTAGTGTAGCGGTGGTTTGCGCCGGGTAAAGACCGGCCTGCCCCCCCGGCCGCCCACTCAGTCACAATCCCTTCAGGCGCCTTGTAAAGGTCGGCCGTGGGAAATTTAGGGTGGAGGAGGAAAGGGATCTGACCCAAGAGGCACAAGGTTGCCTCCATCGCCGACATGAAACATGACAAAAAGACAATCACGACCACAAAGCGCACGCACATGGCCAATTGAGTTCCGAACACACACCACGCCTCGCCATGGCCGACGCACGTTCTCTGCTGCGCCAGCAACGCGCGGCCAGACGCATCGAGCACCCGCACGCCGCCTACTCCGACGCCGGCAAGCTCCTCTGCACGCTGTGTCGGGAACAGCTCAAGGCCGAGTCGCAATGGGACGCCCATCTCCTCGGCCAGAAGCACCGGCAAAAGGTGCAGCAAAAGCACAAAGGGCTGACATTTACCGAGGCCAATGCGGCCAATCCCGGCGGCGGCGGCAGCGGCGACAACAAGCGCAAGCTTCACCACATCGACACCACGCCATCCACCGACGCGGACCACGTTCGCCCCAAACGCAGCAGGCCCGACATGACGATCGCGAGTCCGGAGAAGGACTCGCCTCCGCCGAGGAACAACGGCAGTGCTGTTGACAGTGTGGCCGGCAGCCTCGTCCGACGCAGATCGTCATCGTCCACCACCACCACCATCACCACCCCTACCACCACGGGCACGCCCTCGCACGGCGTCGAGCTGCGCATCCCGTCCAGACCAGCCACGCCCGCACACCAGCGCGGCGATGCGGCCAACTCCTACTTTTCCGCAGCAGTGGCAGCAGAGCGTGGGCCTGCTCCATCGTCATCTACGTCATCATCACAAGCTGCCGTTGCTACCAGCGCTCCAGCTTCCACCACAAACACCGCCACCGTAACGGCTACTGGAACTTTTGCCACTACAACTGGTGGTGTCACTGCCGCCGCCGCCAATGTAGACGAGTCAGAATGGGCCGCCTTTGAAGCCGACATTGCCGCCGCCTCTGCGCCGTTCGACCCGGACGCCGTGATCTCAGCCCCTGCCATGACAGCCGAGCAGGTGTCTGCGGCCGCCGCTGCTGCTGCCGAGGCGGATGAAGAAGGCAGGCGCAAGGCCCAGGCCGACGTGGACATTGAAGACGAAAAGAAAGAAGCCGCGCGTGCGCTGCAGCAGGAGTTTGACGAGATGAGGGATCTGGAGGAGCGGCTGCGCCGGCTGAAGGAGGAGCGGGAACGGATTCTCAGCCAGCGGCGGAGGAGGAGCAGTGCCGTGCCTCGCGCCCCCTCGCAACAGGAACAGGAACAGGGCGCCGACAAGCCGGCACAGGACCAGGAACAAGATGCGCGGACGAATGGGGTACACGGGGGGCAGGCTGTGCAACCGCTACGAAAAGACCACCAGGATCAACAACAGGGCCAGTCCTTTACGAAAGATGGAGGTGCGAATGACAGAGGGGACGACAATGACGATGACGACAATGACGATGACGACGACGGTGATGATGATGATGACGATGACAATTGGGCTTCATTTCGATTCAAGCGTACATAAAAATCACTCTACTCTACTGTACCGAAGCCCGTTTTCATCAATAGGGGCATTTCCATTGTCTGTTCTGTGCGTGTTGGCTTGTGTGTGGCCAGGGGGCTTCGCGAAACTGCCTCTCGCGCCGGAATACATGTAATTAATCATGGCGAGCGGGCGGGCGGGCACCTGCCCTCTGCGGTAGCAAGGACGGACATTTTTGTTTTCCCAGTTTCTTTCCATCTTTCTTTCTTTCTTTCTTTGTTTTTTTGTCCTCATATTTCTAGCAGTGTCTGTACAAGTCAAAACTCCTTTCTTTTTTTTTTCCAAAAAAAAAAAAAAAAAAAAGAAACCCACACACGGCGAAAACAAGAAACGGAATATCAAGGCACACACTCACTCATACACTCACTCACTCAGAGCACACTGAGCAGAATCGTCTTCTTTTCACCTTTGCCACACTCAAGAGAGTATAGGGTAGGCCTTCGCCGTGTCCTTCCCCCCCCCCCAAAAAGAAGCAATAGGAGGGAAAGAAAAAAAAAGACAAGGAGGGAGAGAGAGAGAGAGAGAGAGAGAGATTCGGAGACGGTTTGGGCCATTGGTGTACCATGGCTCATTCGCTGCCATGCGTTCCAGGGAAATGTGACCCAAATCTGCGCATATCGGACGGTCATGTTTGTATGTATAGAATCCTACTATATCGAGCGAATCTCACAGCGGATTGCGCTTGCTCGTGCTTCCTCAGCTGTGATGGCGAACGACCAGACAGTCAGTCACAACAGCGCAGGACGGTGTACCAGCGAGATTGCCCAGTATCATCATTCACTATGTATGTCTACGACTGTGTGAAGTCAGCGTCTAAGCCAAGTGCAATTTTCGTCCGGTCATGCATGATTGTGGCTGCACGGTTTCGAGGTCACAAGCCTCTGCAAAGCCCGTTGGCAACTCGGCAGCATCATCGCCCAGAGCGACGATACGCCAGGCCGCGGCGTACTCGCCAAAGGCACATCAATCTCTTCATGATATGGCAGCCAAAATCCCATTCATGCGCTTGACAGATGGACATTAGTCTGTTTCCTAACTCAGAAATATATCCCAACGCAAGCCAAGCTCCCATCCATGCTGTGACAAGAAGCGCAACCTGCTATATTTAATACAAGATGACCAGAAAGGGAAAAGGAGGGAAAAAAGACAAAGGTACGTCCAGCGCAAATCATCAGCGGCCAGTCAACGCAATGGCAAGCAATCGCCGCGGCTCACCCGTTCCCAAAACTTGGTCAGCTTCCACACCCGCCCGATGCCTCTGCTCTCGTGCCATCGCTTGAGTTCTTCCTCCCGCTCCCTCACCTCCCCTTTCCACTTGGCCGCAATCCACCGTCTCAGTCCGTCCTTGACCTGCGCCTTCTCGATGGCTTTCCTCTTGGCCACCAGGGCCGGCGCAACGTGAACCGTTCCCATGCCGGGAACGCATTCCTTGGGCAGCACGCATCGCTCCACGAGCGCCTCGGCCGACGGACGGAGCGCCAATCTTCTCGAAAGGCGAATGGAAACTAGGGACCGAGCCAGGCGTCGCGACACGACCGAGGTATGTGACAAGACGATGGAGCGCGATATCAAATCAGCGAGCGTCGGCCGACCCGGAGAGGAAAGCAAAGGCGGCAGCGTCTGGCGAGCGCGTCGAAGCCGATCGTGGTGCAGAATGGGCGACAGAGATAGACTTCGCAGCAGATGACTCGTCTGTCCAGTCTGTTAGTGAATGGGCGAGCCTCAATCAAGACAGAACGAGCGAGACCCGCAAGACTTTCTGGGCAGACGAGACGAGCCTGAGGAATGTAACGTACCCTCGATGTTGCCAGTAAATCGCTCACATCTAGAAATTGGAGGACATGAATGAGAACCTCATTTGGAAGACAGTCAATACATCCCGAGTCTGTCACCGGAGCCTCGCAGAGGGGATCACGAGCAGGCTTATTTTGATATTGACTCCTGCCTGCACTCCCCTCGCGCCTACTCCCCTCCGATACCTCCCCCTCTTCATGCTGACCAGGGTTGTAATGTCGACGGCTCTCTATAGCCTTGACCGCCATATCGTACGAGCTGCTCTTCACGGCGGTAGCGCGGGTTTGGGCATCAGCGGCCTCTCCTGGTGACTGACATGCCACCTCACACGCCGAGCTCTGGATTGCGGGGCCCGCGGCAACTCGGTCCATCTGCTTATCTCTGGGCGCAAATAAGGCTGAGACGCAGGCCGAGCGTGGTCGTCGAGCTGTCCGTTTTGTTTGGAAAGGGGGGAGGACCCAGGCACGCCGTGCGCGTTTATTGGCAGGCGGGAGCGGGCGGCGGCCCAAGAGAGAAAAAGGGCAGGAAGTTCTAATCGGCGGGATAGATTCGAGTCACTTATAAGACGAGGATCCGGGGGCACAATGTCGTCAGTGCACTTGTTATTGAATTTCTGGGGGAGGAGGCAGAGAAAATTATGGCGTCCCCGCCCCCCAGTGACAGCCAACGAGGCAGGGATCCCGTGGAGGAAAGCGACTCGCAGCCGAGGTTGCAAAGCGCACGCGCTGCAGCCGTGAGCCCAAGTATACCGATAATGATATTAGCAAAACACCACCACCGGGCTGGCCGATGACGAGACCCGTCAAGTCTGTACCAGCATGCAACGGCGTCGACGGCGGCGACGGCACGTAACAGTAGCGACAAGAGCAGCAGCAGGAGCCAGCAGCCAGCTGTCAGCGTCGCTGCGAAAGAGGTATGCGATAAAATGGAGACCAAGGAAAATTGACGGCCGGGAGCGCACTCATCCTCGAGGTACTGACATTGTCTGCCCCGTCAAGAAGGCCCGTCACGGGTAGGCGACAGCAACAGACAAGACGGGTGGACTCGGTGCGGAAGGAGGTGGTGACTCGAGGCCCCAGCAAGAGGTCGGACAGGTTCGGGATGCAGGGCTCGTCGGCTCGTGAGTTGATGGAACCGCTATCGATGTCGGCGCGAGCAGCTACAGCCTGGGTCGAGGGCGAATGGATGCGAGTGTGTTTGGTCGGGGTTAGGATCATGGAGCGCTGCACCTCAGGAGCGGGAGGAGCGGGAAGCGGAGGCAGGAAGTAGGAGGCAGGAAGCCGGAGGCAAGACGCACGAGCAGCAGGAAGGAGCAGGGGCAGCCGATAAAAAACTGTCCACCGCTTTTGCGTCACCATTCGTCATGACGAGAACTTGTCGTCGGTCGGCAATCACGCGTCGAACAAGTCTTCGCCAGCCAATGAATTTTTGTTTTCTCAATTTCTTCGTGCATGTCTCCCATGTCTGCCATTTTTTCTTTGTTTTGCCAATATTCCACCCCCTCCCTCCCTCCCTCCTACCTGGCCGCCCCGGACCTCTCCCCCCCCTTACACCCTTTTTCAAGGCAACACTAATCAGATTTCATCGTGCCGTCTTGCGTGTAGACCCTCCGAACGAACTTTACATGCATTGACCCGTCGTTCCCTCAGCGCGCCCACTCGAGCTGCTGCCACTACGATGCTGACCTGACGATAGCCATGTCAACACGCATACGTGTTGTCGCGGCCGGCAGTGCAATCTTGGAGGTGCCCGACGCGGTCGCGTCAACAAGAACGAGCAAGGGGAAAGAAATGGAGACGCGCAACCTACGACAACGACCGTGTAACTGTGACCGCTTCTCCTTCTCCGCGCGGCATCCACGACAGTCAGCCGGCATATCTGCTTAAAAGAAGACTTGCAGACAGCAAACATGCGACGACACCTGCGGCCTTTGCAGTTGCCGCTGCCCCATGGTCGTCATCACACCAACCACGCTCTTGAGCCGCCCGGCGACTCGATTTCCGGCCTATCATGCTTACTTCGACCCATTTACCTGCTTGCATTTTGCATGTGTCTTGTGTCCCGTGCCGCACCCATTTGGCGTCCTATGTCTTGGGCTGGGCTGGGCTGCCTTGTAACCCCCAATGTGACTCTAAGCCATGCGCGCTGTGCTACTCCCCACGACACATGCAGAAACACCTCACCGCATTAGCGCATCGTGTACAATACGAGACGTCCTGGAGTGTGTTACAGCAGTGTGAAAGTCTCCGAATCATTTTCCTCCAAGTTCCTCAAAGCAGTGAGACCTGCTTGCCGGGTTTCACCACCTACTTGCCGCTGAAGATCCCATTCGCTCGTCACGCGGTGTGCCAATCGGTGGTGCTCTGCAGTCTCGCACGCCAAGGCCTTTTCGCGCACGCCCGGGCATGCGGCCGGGGTTGAGGGCAGGGCCCCTTGTCCAGCGTAGGAACCCAAGCAGCTTGCTAGGAAAGACATGCTGCATCGGAGTGATTCCGGAGAGTGCCACCCATCGACTAGTGATCCAAAACTCCATTATTGCGGGCTTCTTACTGGCCCCGGAACCGGGTTGGCCTGGCTGGAGGGCTGGAACACAAATAGTGGCTTTGTCGTCGGCCAATGAGCGTCGTCTCGAGATGCTCATGGCAATCTCGAACACCTGGGACTGTGATGTGATGTGTGCACTGGGCCATGGTGCTTGAGCCTCAAGGCTTTTGCGCCCTTGCGCCTGCCCATGCCTTCACAGCGTCATGTACGGCCGGCAAGGGCGCGTATGCAACTGATTACCCTACTCCCAACGGCAGATGTGGCGGCGAGCCGGGCGTCTCTGGTCCAGCATCGAACCATGTCTGCCCTTCGTTGTGCCCATCTCCAACTACCGGCCGAAATACTGATAAGAACCGTCGTGCAACCTAATTTGAACGGCCTAATTGGTTTTCGAGGTTCTGTGTCCCAGTGTATGCCGCCTGCCTAGGTGCAGATCCTCTCATTAGATAGCGATATGGCCTTCGGGCTTTTGAACCTTCCAAACTGGATCAGATCCAGCAACCCCAGGCCCGTTCTACCGTCGAGGCTTGCCCGCCATCTCCATGAAACGGCCCGGGCCGGCGGGGAATCTGCTCGCCCTCAACTGGAAACGGCCCGTTGCGATGAGCGACCAACGTCTGCTACGGCTCAACAGGAGCCTAAATGCCCTCAAAAGCCCGTCTCGTCAGAATCGTGCACTCGAAACATTCGTCCTCGCTGCCGCAAGCGTTCCACTAGCGTGTTCTCTTTCGCTCTGACAGGCGATTAATACCAGTTTCAGCGGTGCTGTGGGTGTGACGCTGGGGTCAAGGATCGGGGGAACAGGAGGCCAGTGACCCAATCAATGACCGGCGCCTCCCGTTTTGCTGATTATGTAGTAGTGGCCAAGGACGAAAAATTAGCTCCTTCTTTCTTATTCGGGTTTCCGTCGCTATTTCTCCGTTGTTGGCTATCTGGGTTGTCACACGGCACACAGCTGGATCTGGGTCTTATGTTGAAGTTCCGTAGCGCGTATCCCCCGTCGTGCATGCACGTACTTCGAACCAGTGGGGGAGATTGATCCTTCCTCGAGCTGAAAAGAATGTTGAGGCAATATTTGGTGTTGTTGCTGTTTTACCACCGTGCGAAAACCAAAGAATGACCGAATCTCTGAAGCACTCCATCGCTTTCATTGTATCTATCTTCAACGGGCTGAGCGTGATTACGAGGCAGCCTCGGAGTCCTGAAATCACCACCATCGGACGAAATGTTCAGTCATCAGTCGGCTCCGAGACGAATATGCTGGAATGATTGGTTCGTCTGGCTCGTGGCGCTCCCTTGGGACAGCATGGCTGGGTGTGATTCGAGGCAGTCCCAAGGCTAGTTTCGTAATGATGGCTTTCGGACTTGTACCATCAGATTAGCGACAAGTCTTCCTGTATACCGAGACTGTCTGGGATTAGCATGGCTCCCACCTGGTGCAGCCTGTACCCTTTTCGCGCAGGCCCTCCCTCTCCCCCCGTGGCCCCCCGGTAAGAGCTAATTGGCATGCGGACCATCTCAATCGTACCATCTACTTGTGCCGAGACGTACGTACAGGTGTCTCTCCACACCAGATGCCTGTCCCTGGCCTACAGGGCCACCCGATGAAACCCTCCTAACCAGGCAATTCGATGGTTCAAAGCCGTTGACGCATGTACCCCGGCGACAACATGTGAGCGATTCCCTGTCAGTGTGCAGAACCGTACAGCTTTCGAGAGCGGTCCCTGATACGCTCGACGATGGGCTCTTCGATGAGATGTTGGTGACCGCTGTCGCCATGTTGAGATGTATGGAATCCTTATTCACCGGGTGCTTCCAGGCGGGCTGGTGTGCGGACCCAGATAGAACGAGGAGCCACAACCCGGTAGAGAATAAAGACGACGCGGACGCGAGGCATTGCTTTTGGACGGATCAGCTGCTTCCTGGGGCAGTTCGTTCCCCGACGCATCGCGATTCGTTTCAGCTGACATGCCAGCGCCAAGATGCTGCCTTCGAATCTACAACGCCTCACCCACTTCTGTTTCCGAACCATCTCCATCCGACCGAGCACTTACGAGCGGTATTCTGAGAATGGAAAGAGCTTCTGAACACGATGGTGTCTGCTACCGCAATGTTTGTGTAGCATTCTGAACTTCATGCAGTTGTTATAGGCTAAGGAGGCCTAACAGGCCGAACGCCCCCGCATTCTCCTGCCAGTGTCAATGCGGTGGAAAACCAAACCTTGAAGAGGACGGAGGGGTGGGGGAGGGAATTGCCGAGGGCAAAAGGACGAGAATGAGATCAATGTCGGTACCTGTGGACTTTGCTCTTGGCTGGGTTAGACCTACGCCATCTTCTACGCATCGGACTGGCGCCTGCATATCAGAGCCTCAACATCTCCGCCCATAACTAAGACCATCTGTCGAACCTTTGGACAAGATTGTATGCCCTTGACTCCATCTGCAAGCTGTGGAAGGACAGACATGCAAAGGGACAAACATACCTAGTCTTTAAATGGTTTGGAGTTATGGAGATCACCGCAGCAATGGCATATGTGCTGACCAGTACTAACTGCTGACCTTATGCACGTCAAAACTATGACGCCCTCAGTGCAACCTCTAGGCAAGACTTGTCGACCTTTTCAAGTGAAGAGTGTCCTCAGGCTTGCCAGGAGACTAGAAGCCGTCTGATTTATCTCATCGACTGGACAGGCGGGATTTTACGTCGGTTGCTTTCCGATCGGCTGCCAAGGGACCTTGGTGAGGAGCGGGATTTATTTCCCTCACTTTCCGTCAGTTTGCTTCCCTGTCCTCCCCACCCCGCAGAGCCTGATAATCAGGAAGAGCATGAGAGCATCTGTGAAAAGAGACAACTAAGCTTCTGCGGACGGACGGGGGGCGAAAGCCGTAAAAAAAAAAAAAAAAAAAGAGGCTTGTGGCCGGACCGCTACTCTCGCGTGGAATCTGCTCTAGGCATTCCACCAGTAGGAACGGGTCTCGCCAAGGCCGGATGAGGCGACAAGAAATCCCGGCATACACCGAGATTTGCATCTGCACTTGTGCTCAATGAGCTTGGCTTTACTCGGATGCTGACGCTCTTCTGTATTCGGGACGAACCACCAACCCCACATGGCCGCAGATCAGGTCGCCATTGTTTTGATGTGAAAAAAAAGAGACTGACCCATGGAAGTAAGAGCGAGGTCTTGGAGACCGAGCAATGATACAGTCGTTGGTGGACCGGCTAAACCAAGCCGCTTGAGCTTGTGCATGCATCTCCAGGGGAAGCTGCAGACGACGAGGTCAGAGCCCAAGAAGACAGAGTCAATGCCCAATCATGATGTAAGCACGGCGACAAGATTCCCCTCGTCACTAAAAGAGATGCGAGTCTCACGCCTGGTCTTGACACGAGAGGGGGAGGGGGGCTGCAAGTCGAGTCGGGGGACTTTCCCTTGCCGCGTATCGATGAAGCATCTGCCGCCAATAGCCCTGTTGCGGAGGGATACCGTCTGGACCGGTCCTTGGGGAGGCGTCTGATTTTGGCCCATCACCGCGGTCAGCTTTGAGACCTGATCGACGTGGCACTCGGGCACGCGTGTTCCTATATAGATATAGATTAAGCTCGCCCACTGATCTGACTGGGGCCGCTTGAGGAGGAGCAGAAGGAGGGGGTATTGGGCAGTTGGGGTGCATCCTGAACGTGTCTTCAGGGGAAATAGCCCTTCTCATGCAATGGATGAAAGAGGACAAAGAAGGCCAGAGTCCGCAGAACGGGACCCCCCCTGCCACGCTGCCGGCGGGCGTACGGTAGGGTGTGTGTGTTAGCCTTGTAATACCTGATGGGTGCAGTGTACGGATCAACAGCCAAGGATACCCAACAATGCGTGGTTTGTCCTCAGCAGGGAAGCAAGAGAAGTGTTAATGTTCTTAGAGTGAAAGTACTTGCTCGATTATGGAACAGTCCCACCGCGTTCAACCTGCTGCAATGTGAATGGAAGAACACAGGGTGAATCAATCGACTGGCAGACGGCTGCTGCCGGGCGAGTATAAGTTCGCATGCGTATCCCATTTGATACGCTCGCCTGAAGATCCTACACAGCCGGGTAGTGGCCCTTTTTGGAATCAGCACATTTCATGCCGAGCCACCTTCAAGTGCCATCCAGACAGGCATAGACAAGCTGTTTGGATATTTTGTTGAACATTCTTCCGTGTCGAGTCGAGTCGAGCCGAATCTTGAGTCGTGATCGCGTCGACGTGGGCCTAACATTTGCCTTCGTTGTGTCGCGGTTGCCGAGTCTCATTGACAGCACCTGGTAAGTAAAGACCTTAAACAGGGTCCAGTGCCCAGGGCTCAGCTGCCTCTGAGCACGCGAATGGGCCGGACAAGCAATTCACCACTGACGACACCCCCCTTCAGCCAAGATTAGAGTAAGGACGAGCCGGCGCCAGTAGGGGCACACTGCTCCGTAAATCCCAGGAGATCCTCATCGGCAAGCTGACCGGCTGCAACCAAATTAGTCTTCCCCCGTCAACTCACCTCGGTGTTGCCGCTGTCGAACTCTTCAACCATGTGCTACTTTGACCAGACTCGCTGGCGCTGCGGTTATTGGCGTTGGGGTCATTTCCGGCAGCAGTGCAACAAAGAGTATCGTATGGGCGAGACCTGTGGGCTCAAGCTTGTATACGAGACCAGGGTAGAGAGAGATGCGTGTAGGTTGTGTGTTGACATGGAGAAGAAGCAACGTCGCTATGACAAGATGCTTCGGGATGTGCAGCGCTGGCAGCGGGAGGGCAACCGAAGCGCAACAATAGAACGGACGACCGCTGAGATGGAAGATGTAGCTGGGCAGATCAGTCGGCTCCGTGCAGAGCACGACCAAAGACTTTTGACCCTGGGCCAGGTAGTAAGGAACCCTTTTTTTCTTCTATATTTTCCCCTCCTCCCGCCTGCCCTTTCCTCTTTTTTTTTTCTCCTTCCCACGGCCCTACCTTTCTCACACAAGCACACATACTCTCTATCTCTCTCTGTCCCTCTCTCTTTCCCAGACAGAGGGAGCCCGGGAGTAGAGAGAAATCATACCAAACGCCAACGACGTCAGCGAGGGCATGTGTTCGAGAACAATTGGGGGCAGAATGGAACCGTGGCTAATTCGATTCGCGCATCCAGCAGTGACAAATCAGGGCCAGGGCAGGGGCTCAGCCCGAAATGGTACCGCGAGTGCGTGGTAGTACGGTCGGGTACCTACCTAGGTAGTAGGTAGGCATGACCAAGCATGCAAAGATTGTTGAGCGGAAACGATGATGATGAGAGGGACGAAAATTGAACAAGACGAAGAATGCATGAAGCTGTTGTGCGAGGCTCACGCCCCGAGGGGAAGATCACGGGGAGGGAAGGGGGAGAATGAACTCGTGGGAATTGATGAAGGCACGGGGCGAGATGACCAGGTACCTGTCGACGTCTCGGGACGCGGGCGTAGACAGTGCGGCCAAGAAAGTACGGGGGGGAGGGGAGGGTTGGGGTTTCTTCTGGAGTTCAAATTGACGCATGACAGTTTCTGTGCCGTGTCCCGATCTCGCTGTATCTGCTTGCCCATCAGGTTAGAGTCAGGTGGATTGGAATCTACCTGCCTTCCCAAGGTACCTAGGCCTCAGCGTTACCTTCCTCTTGACCGAGCACCTGGCCATCACGTTATCGCCGTTGGAATCGGACGGCAGGAGCAATGATGGAGGCCTCTTGAAGGTCGACGGCGATAAGCCTGCTTCCCATCCCCCGAAAGCGCAATCCCCGATCTCTCAATGTAAACCGAGGTAACTGACCCATACTGAGATGTGGGTTTTGCTTACTACCATGAACATGCTTACTTTTTTTTTTTTTTTTCTTTTTGTATCTGGCTCGGGCTGTCATTGGCGGCGGTGTTTGGCGGTCAGGCTGACAGGAGAGAGAGTGGGTGTGTGTATCTTCAGCTCTATCTGCATACGGTAGACAATTCTTGTTTACAAGGGAGTCATCAGTCGACTATAATCCGGCCCACCATGAGCCGCTCTCTGAAAAATCGCCCATCGAAGCCACAGTTACCATTCCCTTCACTTGACTCGGCTGTGCTGGCTGACCTGCTCGTGGAGCGGCGAGTGGGCCGGCGTGCAAACGGTTGACTAAAACGACCTCTCTTGTGTGGTGAAGGCTGGGCAAATTGTGAGGAGTCACAAGGTATGTAGAACTTGTATACTATCTCCCGTCTGGGCGCCAGGGGGGGGGGGGGGGGGGGCAGTCTGGTCCTTGCACTGCCACCCGATTTGCCAGTGAATCCTCGAAAGCTCCCTGGAGGGAGAGGGGGTTTTTCGGGGGTTTAGGGGATTCTTTCTTTTCCTTTCTCCTTCGCCCGCCGCTGCCACGTGCACCCGATGAACCGAATTGGAAGTTCATGATGTCGAGCTGAGCCGGCTCAATGGCCAAAACTGCTCTGCATGTGCGAATACGGGAACATTCATGCACACACACACGAGTAATTGCTGTGCGCGCCTCGTGCGAATCATGGGCGCTTTTGTGTGCGTGCGTGTGTGTGTGTGTGCGCGCGCGGTTGTGCATGTTCTCGCTTATCGGACCTTTAGCCCAGCCCTTGTGTACGAGCATGCTGTACAGGCCGAGCAGCCAACCATGAAGATGCGGGCAGACGGGCTGCATGACGGGCTGTCCGAAGGTGGGCAACGTTCCACTGTATCGGTATCTGGAGAGAGATCTGACAGCACCAGCATTGGCAGTCACCATCATGCACGAGTACATAGGTACGCAGCCATGACCTGGAGATGCAGCCTGGGCACCGACAAGTCTGGTACTGTACCGTTCAGGACCGAGTGACACGAGAGTCGTGGGATCGCGGCAGCGGGCGAGCTGCACGAGAGGTGGAGCATCTGAGGGCTTCTCGACCGCAAAAGTCCTGGCAGGAGACAGGGCCAGGCCATTGTCGTGTCGTGGCACAACGCCATCCATGAACATGGTCTGTCGGTCCACCGGTGCGGTGCGCCCCTGGCCATGTGTTCAAAGCCGGTTGAGGATGCGAGTCGTCGTCATCCCGACGCGGCGGTCGAACAAAACCCTTGGCAGCGATGGAGGGCCAGGCGCATCTTGTCGGCCTCGAGTCGCCAATAGGCCATCTCGCTCAAGCATTGACCGACTGGACTGTCGCTCTGGTACAGAAAAACGCTGTCCCGACAGCTTGGAGCCAGGCGCGGCATAATCCTTGCTTTTTCCGCCCCTCACCGGGGTCCAGGGATCTAATGAAGCGGTGCGAGCCGAACACGGAGAAACGCAGAGCTAATGGCCGAGCTCGACAGGCTTCCAGTTCAGACTAGCAAGACTCCACTGGTCCGCAAAGCACGTGTTCGAAGTTGAAAGGGCATTCTGCGGTGAAGATGACTGCCCCGACCCTACACTGAGGGAGGTCTTGCTGACCGGGATTAGCGGAGTTGGCAGGAGTGAGCGTGCTTGTTCCTTGGCCATGGGTCCGAGCGACAGATGCAAAGATCATACATGGCGTGGTGTGACGAATGCGTTCTCCAGCGTCGGGATGTACGTCACAAACTGTCATACCAGGAAAGAAAAAGCCGAGACAAGGGTGCGCATAAACGCCAACAGCAGCTTCTTCTTATTGACGAGACAAGCCTGAACCGTCTCAGTGATCCGCGATAACACCAAAAAGGTAGGAAGAAGGAGCCTTTGCAGTGGCGCCCCTCGACATTGACCCTCAACATTGAGAATCGCACCAGACATCAATTTCCGGTTTCCGAAGCGACAACTAGCTTTGCCGTGGGTATTAAGTTACCTAATAAGAGAGATAAAGGAAAGGAAAAAAAAAGGTGTGTGGAAGGAAAGCCGTGTAGGTGACGAGAGGCGAATCAAGACTCATCATGGGGTCTTCGATCTCTGCCGCACGCCACAACATAGAATACAGACAATGGTGGGAAAGGAGGAGGTTCGGGTATCTCGCCAAAGTTTCTCATTCCTTCATACATGACGTGGCAGGCTGGCCACTCATCCGATCAACGTCAGTTCATCGCCGCTGCTGCGTCGGCAAACGTGCCAACCAGGGGACTTCCGCTTTCGTCCTCGAGAGTCTTGATGCTCGCCGGTCTCTTGTTGTGCGTTTCCAAATCATCGTCGTCGGCCAACCAATCAACTTTGATGCCGTGCGCGGCGATGTCCTCCTCCATGCTCAGCTTCGACACGAGATGCTGATACCGCGCGACCCTCGCTCCCTGGCCCGCATACGCAAATGGCGTAGAAGTGCCTCGTCGGCGGAAGGAGTCATGAGGGCCAATCTCAAAGACATCAACCATGTTTCTGGCAGTATGGGTTAGTTATGATGCTTGGGGCCCGGGCTCGGGCTCTATTGATGACGAACTCTGATGTGCTGGCAATCACTCTTTGCAGAGCCTCGTGCTCGCGTTGTGCCTCGATCGTATCATCGCCTGTCATTCCCGGATCATTGAAGCTTCCATATTGCATGCCGTTGCCGTCATCGTACAAAAGTCGTGCGTCTTCGCTCTGCGCAGGCCCCGTGGTCAGTGGGAGAAAGCTGTCGGCTCATTTCAGCAAGGCTCTTTTCTTACTGTATCGTAGTCATCCGTGTCGCGCTGGCCAAAGCACGAGAGACAAGCGCCCATCATGAACAGCCCCGAGCGCAGCAGAACGAAGAGTATTGTCCTTGCGCGAAGCACGCGGTCACCTTCCCAGTACCATGCCCAGGGCGCTTTCGTTGCAAACGAGCATGTATGCACAATTCGGAGTCGAAGCACCTGACATGATGTTACCTTGTGGCTGATCTTGCGTACCATACCGCATGGGTCATTTGGCGCGGCACAACAATCGGTTGGCCCGGGGAAAATCCGGCCCGCATGCGCCCTGCCCCTCACCCGTCCGTCCACACAACCCAACTGGCCTCGCTGGACTTTTTGCCATCGTGAGCGCTTCTTTCCCCTTTCCCCATTCTGGCGATGACGGCCAAGAAGTCACAATAAGGCATCCGCTTTCGCCATGTGGTCCGGACGTGTTGAGCCCCTGCTCGCAGTAGTGCCGTCCCCAGACTCGAGCTTTCTCCCTCGTTTCACATGAAATGCATTCGCCCTTGGACCCGCTTCAAGGGTCAAGCCTGTGTAGGTGTATCGCCGTTGGAGAGACTACCTGTCCTGTAGCGCGTCGATAGCACCCTTGATTGTGGAATTTGGTCCTGTGTCATTCTATCGCTAGAACCCGAATAGTTTTCTCGCCATGGGTGAGTGCCCTCACGAAAGGCGTCTCGTTCTAGTGAGCCGTGTTTGTGGAAAGCTTGGTCAACACCAGATCAGGGGCCCCTTGAAGAGCTCCTCGGTATTGGGATTGCATTCTTTGGAGAAAGGTTCGTCGCCTGAGAGGGAAATGCTCCTTGGATTCTTGATGCTCGTCTCAGGCAGCTGCGTCAGGATATAAGGATGTCGCCGCCGCTCTCACTCGAGTCAACGCAAGTTTGGTAGTCAACGACATTTCCACATCCCGTCGTCCATTTCTGCAGGCTCTTGCATCTCCTTGCAAAGACTCCGACTGCTTGACAAAACCTGGACACCTCCGTGCGTCAGGGCTCTTTCACAATGTACCGCCTCCTTCCTTGGGCCGCGCTGGCCATTGCGTCCACATCGCGAGCGAGTTCAGAACGTTTCCCTCCCCGCCAGAACTCAAACGAGTGCTGTCCTTGTCCGGCACCGGGACAGGAAACAAAGGCCAGGGAGACTGTCACCGTGACGCAGCCACACACCATCTATCTAAGCCAAGCACACGATCCACAGCCGACAGTGACGGTCGAACGAACCGTCACGGCGACGCCGCAAACCGTCTTCGTCACACAGCCCTCAAACTCACCCCCTCAGGCCAACCAAGTGGTCGTCACTGTCTCTCCCCAGCCAGTGCCAGTGCCAGCTCAGCAGCCTGAACCGCAGACTGTTACCGTCATCAATGGCAGTATACAGCCGCCGTCGCAGCAGCAGCAACCTCAGACTGTCACAGTAGGTCCCGGCAGCACGCCCCAAAGTCAAGCACCCGTCGTTCTGGAAGCTGGTCCGACGACGGTGACAGTCGCCGCAAACCCTCCAACCAAATTAGCTTCAGTCGTCACCATTACCCAAGGCTTGCCGTCATCAGAAGCTCCGTCATTGCCCTCTGTCATTACCGTGACGCAGGGCCAGCCCTCGGCACCCACTGCCAGTATCGTTGGCATCTCCGTAAACTCCGAGCCTCCAGCTCCAGGAGCGGCCCAGGCCGTGAACCCCCAGACAATCATCATCTCCGAGGAGCCTGCATCTCCCACAGCTCAGCAGGCAACAGTGACGGTGGCTCCGCAGATCCAGGCCGTCACGCCGAGCGCCGACCATTACAGCACCCTCACTAAGACGGTTGCAGGCGGGGGTGGCGACAACATTGAGATTTTCATCATCAACATATACACCGGCCAGACGTCATGCAGGAAGAAGCACAGCGGAAAGCCCTGTCACTCACGCGAGCCCCAGTACCAGCCCTCGGCCGCCTCGGCATCGTCCTACTTCCCATGCCCCGTCGTCAATGCATCGACCAGTCTGGCGACGGTCTACAACACGGTTCTCGTCACCCTCCCGCCAGGAAATGGCACCTATAGCACTGCGCTGCCCGCTGCTGCCTCCCAAGCGGGCATGACCGCCATGGGCAAGATGCCACGCGCGCCCATTGAGATGCGGAAATGGTGAAGGAGGCAGACCGGGGACATCAACCCTCGATTGTAGTGAGAAATTAAATGAACACACCGTAAAGCGAATGTGGATATACCATCATACCTCGGGAGACGCACACAAGAAGGACGGGGCCAAATAATTTGCGAAAGCATTGTATTGTACATGCCCCAATCTGTTTATCTACTTCTCTGCCTTATACAATACTATTTAGCTCTAATGAAACATGCCATTTGCGTCTGCGAATCTGTTTATCTACTTCTCTGCCTTATACAGTACTGTTTAGCTCTAATCAAACATGCCATTTGCGTCTGCGAATACTACGCGTGGTGCATAAATGAATTAGCCAGCGTCGGCTCGCCATGCCCGCATGCACCTATTTGCATATCGTGCGTCGGTGCGGCAGCCACCTGAACAGCGTCTTCTCCTCAAGACACGATTGCCCGCTTGATCGTTCTAGCAGCGCAGTTTGTTCGTGCCCTTCTCGATAGTCACTTTCGTTGTTCTGGTCGACATGGCCCTTGCTGAACAACGTTCATCCTGGGTGGCGGGCGGGCGGCAGCTCATACCCTGTTATCGGCCTCAGCCGCCCAATACTCATACAGATACATTCTTAGGGCATCGGAGCACTGATAGCTCGTCTGCGCCAATGCCCTTGCTCGGTCCTCACCCAACAGAACCTTTCACTTTTTTTGCTTCTCTCTTTTTTTTTTCCCGGCTCACGTCCCTCGCCCGGGCGTCTTCCTGTTCTCTTGCTTTTTTCTCTCTGTTCTCGTCAACATGAAGAACCAAGAAGTGTCATGTTCCATACTCTCGAATCTTTGCTCCAACATGTGTTTTACCGTCTCGAACAGGATTTCTTTGTGCACATTTTGCTGTTGACAAGAAGCAGGCGTTTTTACATTTGTCCATCCTCTTCGCCACCCTCGTGGTGGGAGAAGCCATTGGTGGGGGCCTGCTGCTCCTCGTAGCCCATGGAGATGCTCTCGACGTAGCCCATTTCGAGCGCTTCAATGCTGGCCAGGGCTCGATCGAATTTTTCCTTTTCCATCTTGAGCGTTTCCCGCTTGCGGGCCGTGGCTTCGTCCTCCTCCATCAGTTTGATGAAGATGTCTGGCTCGCCGGACCGGAGACCGAGCTTGTCTTCGAGATAGTACGGAAGCTGGCGACGGATGGCTGGGATCGTGAGGTGGAGCAATCGCGATGCCACGTGGTCTGAGAAGCGCAAGGCCGCGAGGCGGTAGTACCCCCTACAGTATGCCACCACCTCGATTTCTCGCGCAAACGGATCCTGGCCAATCTTGCCCATGTCCGCCTCTCTCTTCTTCGCTTCCTGGAGGCGCTTGTCCTCGGTCAGCTGATCGCCAGACACGTAGTTGCCCGTGTCCATGCCGCGGGCCTTGAGTCGCATGTAGTGACGGTAGCGACTCAGCTCCATCAGCTCGGCGTCCTGGTACTGCTTGAAAGCCTCCTTGTTGAACGTGAGAAGGCCTACAGTCTCGAGATGATACTCCACGGCGAGATCCTTGGCCGTCTCCGTCTGGTGCTCAAGTAGGCAGTCTCGCAACAGCTCCCTCGCCTTTTTGTAAACCAGCCGCTTCTTGAGATTTTCCAGCGACTTGTTGAGCGTGTCCTCGAGCTCGGACAGGAGCACGCGCATGGCGTACTTGAGAAAGGCCTCCATTGGTCCTTTCCAGGGCCGCACAGCTTCCATGGCCAGGTCTTCGTAGACCTCGTCAGACGTTCGACCCGGCATGCCCGCCTTTTCCTTCTCCTCAATCTCCTGTCGGACTTGGCTCAGAGTCCGGAAGCCACGGCCGACGTCGCTGAAACTGGTGAAGGGCTCAGGCAGCAAGACCCTTTTGGGGGGAACCGCCCGCAGCGTCCCGTTGGCCTCTTCGGGCTTGACTGGGCTTCCATTCACCGGCACTCCTTCAACGCGGGCGCGCTTCGGCGTCGGAGTTGCAGCATTCACCGGGGGAAGACGCCGCTTTGGCGTTCTGGTCGCCGAGGCAGCAGCAGCCGCCACAGTTGCATCTAGCTCATCGTCCGAAACCTCGATTACAGGGAAGTCGGATTTGTCTTTGAGTACGAATTTGGGCTTGATCTGGAGCAAGCATTCTCGAAAGTTGTTTGGCAAAGAACTGAAGCGTCTCATGAACCCATCCAGTTTCGACCTCGCCGAGTCCGCAAACTTCATGAG
This sequence comes from Moelleriella libera RCEF 2490, assembly GCA_001636675.1. Classification (NCBI taxonomy): domain Eukaryota; kingdom Fungi; phylum Ascomycota; class Sordariomycetes; order Hypocreales; family Clavicipitaceae; genus Moelleriella; species Moelleriella libera. The sequence goes on along the minus strand of AZGY01000006.1, from coordinate 190,665 downwards.
ACCGCTCTTGATCTCCAGCTCGACGTTGTCAGGCAGCTCTGGGAGAGTAGCTAGTTGCTTCGTGATCTTGTCGTGGTATTGCCTGACTTTTTGTTTGATGTATGGCAGGCTGCGAAAATCACGCGAGTCAGTGGGTTCCCGACCTGAGTGTCAAAACAGTCGAGCAAACTTGGATCAGACCTACCTTTTGGAAAATTCCTCTCCCAGACGCTCAGATAAAAACGATTTCAGCCTCTCCACACCACACCGGTCGCCGAACCTATGGAACGCGGACGGCCAATTGCCTGCGGAGTGACTTTCGAACACCAGCTCCTCCCAGCTCTTCAGGTCATCAAGGTCCTTTCCTTGCGGTCGAGACGTGATGAAGTAGCCCAGTCCACACTGGTGTGTCTCGCCATGCATGATCGCAAGCCACTGATCATGATTGCCGCCCTCGGGGAGCAGATCAGCTTTGGTAAGGACTCCAATGGTTCGCCTGGAGGCGCCCAGACGCCTGGTCAATCCGAAAGTCGAGGAATTTTCGGCATCACTGTTCATTGGCATGGAACAGATGATGATTGCCGATGGATGCTGTATGTAAGCTTTGGACAAATTCCTAACGACGTTGACCAAATAATCGTCTCTGGCATCCGCGGGATTCTGGAAAATGCCTGGCATGTCGTAGAACGACAGATCAGGCAGGTCAGGTCCACGAATCTCCAGGGACACGATGTTGGGCGAGAACTTGGCAACAGTCTCATCAGCAGCTGTTTCGATCGGCGTATTGACCGCGATACTGCCCGATCCCGGAACAAAGAGATCGTGCGGCTTGTCATCGTTCAAGATTGCGATCTGGGCCCAACGAAGCACATCCTCAATCTGGCTCTTGTCGTGCATGCTCTTGAATTCTTGGACCTGAACGTGGGACAGCTTTCTCCACGGAAAGAATGGATCTTGGTCCGTGACATCTGCTTCATCGATTGGACGATCTGGTGGAGGCCGGTAAGAGTATTCCTTGCGAAGAGAAACACGGCAAGACCAGTCGCTGTTTCTCGATACGCGAATGTGAAGAGGGCATCTGGTGCACGTTCCCTCGCTGCGAGGCAAGTCCAAATTGGCCAACCCCGACATTAGACTGGATTTTCCAGCCGATTGATCGCCCACGAGGACCAGCTCCGGCAGAGACACATCGTGCGAAACACCAAGCTGCTGCAGCTCGCCCAGTGTATCATTGCACGCCTTGAGTTTCTTGCCGATATCTCGGAAGGATGTATTGAAGAAACTCTCATTGGATCCGGGGCTGTGCACAATCGGGGGCTGGCTTACACGAGGGCAAGGCCTGATTTCTCGGAGTAATGGACCTGGCTCCATGCTGCGCTCACTAGGCGCCGCTATGCAGGACGTTAGAAGACGCAGGTTCATGAGGAAGGAGAGGAGGGAGACAGCAAAAGAGAGGGAAAAAAAAGCCTACGAGCATTGGACCTATCATTCCGATAGTCAGTCGGTGGCACGGTCATTGAGCCACCGAAGTTCGAAGCTGCCGTTATGGCGGAAAGTGCTTCGTCCTGGGCGGTGCTCCAGGCTGGACGAAGTTCTGGAGACGCAGAACGGGACTCCTGCTTTGGAGCGAGTTGGCTGAATGGCGTCGTCATTCCCGCGATGGGCATCAGATTCTCGCCATGCACATCTCAGAAAGTCGGTGGTAGCAGATTGCTGAGCTCGAGTGAAACACAAGTCTTTGGGGTAAGGGCAGCGGGCTGGTGAGAATGTGAAGAAGCAAGTTCATCAACCTTGCAAGCTGGTCTATGAGTACAGGTGAAATAATACAGACGAGCAAGGTCGGTGCACGCTGGAGAAAAGGCCGGACCAAAAGAATTTCAGATGAAGGCAGAAGTGAGATGAAAGTGAAGCAAATGGTTTATTCTGCGGTGCGTGTTTTCAAGAAGAAACGCGTAGACCCATATATTGACAAGCTCCTCGTTGACTCCTGGTCACGTTAAGAAGCGATATTGGGCAGGCCAAGGAGATGCTTTGATTATTACAGCAGTGCATTAAATCACCTATAAGCTGGGGGTTACTATTCGCATGTGAATCGAGTGCTTTTTTCCCCCTATCTTCATGAGCATCAAGACGCCATTCTGATACTTGTGCGAGGCTTTGAAATGCATTGTACAAACATGAATTATTGAAGGCAGGAGTTGATGAGGTGCAGGAAATAAAGGTGGCTGGGCCGCAGCAGCTACTGGCTGGTGATTCCTAGCGGTCCCCACCGAGTCATTGGTTCCTGCAGGCTGCCGTTGCTCTAACGCGTCCACATCGGACGAGAAATTAAATTAAACGTCGTCTCGTGGAGGAGCGTGGCGTTTCGGCCCGTTGCCGTCGCCACTTTTCCTCTCTTTCACCCCGATGTTTATTGATGCCTCTTTGCGTGTTCGTTTTCCTGATCGCATACTGCAAACATGCTCTTTCCGAGCGCGAATGCTGCAGAACATTCATCATCGCGCACCCTCGGGGCTACGAACACAGTCCGAGGCTTTGACGCCAAGCAGTCACTCGTACGTGGAAGCGATGGCAATTTGCAGCCACGGACATGATTCACGAAGTCTTGTCGCTGGATAACTTTCCGTAGACGTTGGAGCTGCACTAGGCGTGACTGTCAGAAACCACATAGGTCTCGACCTAGCCGCGATCTGACATTTCCTATGGAAATGCCGGATGAGAGAAACAAGCATCGTGAAGGCGAGGAGCGAAGGGGGGAACCAAGCGTCAGGTGTAATCCGTACCGAGCACGGCTCACTTACCACAGATGACTGGGCCGACGGCCCCACAAACCAAAACTCAAAATGCTTCGCTTGTCCAAGAAGCGAAGCGAAGACTTTGTCACTGGAGATACCGCGGCTGAATTTGTGCAAATTATTCCTTTCATCTCTTCTCACATCAGCACACTGCGCACGGCTCGAACTCGATGCCTCAAGATTCCATGAACCTAATTTGTTAGCCCTCCCCACAGCATTGTATGCAGTGCAGTGGGGAAAACGCGGGAGCCCACATAGCATTTGAGTCCATCCCTTAGCCGACGGTTTAGATAACAAAGGCAGGGCTTATACTAGAGTTGTCGTCTATTCAAATCTCACCATCATGGTCTATCACTCCGGCCGTCACCATGCAACATCTGCGATGTTATTGCTGCTTCACCGCCCCAGATGTGAGACGCGGAAACCCAACAAGCATGAACAGGACTAGTAGATGGCTGCCTGGCCGAGTAGAACCGGCCCGACAGAAACCGATCGAGAGGCAGAGTCGAGCAAGAGTACCAACGTTGTTGGTTTTGCTGGGTGCGAGCCCCAGCCGTGACATAAAGCGCCGCTACCTTGCGAACAGTCCTCTGGAGGAACGAGTCGCTGCCTAGAGTAAAGTCTTCATTCGCTCAAGCAATGTAACAAGTCGCGGGTGATCGGATCCATCACTGCTGCTGATCCAACAGGCCGTGCGAGATAGGGCCGCCAATTGATTTGTGACAGAATCTCAGGCTGGGCGGGCTCTGGGGATGATCGTCGCCAGGGTGCCTACTCAGGCTGGCACTGTGATGCAACAGATTCCATGCTTATAGTGGAAAGTCTGGGCAAGGGCTATTTGTGGCAGGCAGTTGCGTGAGTCGAGCAGTCAGTCCGCCGCCGAACAATGCACGCATTCGGGTTGGAGGCTCGGCGACGCCACCTGCATCAATATCCACCCCTGCCCATGATTGGCGATGCTGACGGAGGAGCGGGATGCTCCTGAGCCGCTGTCCCTCTTGCATTGGGACAGAACTACGATTGCTTCCCTAACTTTTCCTCCAACGATGGCAGATGTTGCATCTCTACTTCATCACAGTGAACCAAGAGCCACTCGCGACACCGCTCCCTGTCATCTTCCTCATCCCCAACTGGAGCGCCGGGTCCCTCTCGCTTCCAATACGGCTGCTCAAACCATTCGCCATACTCCCAGTCGATGATGGCGTTGATTTTGAGTGTTTCGGGGTCGACGATGATGTTATGCTGGCCCAGGTCGTTGTGACAAAAAACGTAGCTCTCCTTACCCTCCTCCATACCGGGCTTCGGCCGCCAGCAACTGTGGTACTTCCAAAATCGGCTGTGGATCCGGTTGGGTGCACATAGCAGCGTCTGACCCGGCACGCCCGGGCTGTCAGATCGTAGCGACTTGAGCGTAGCAACGTGCTCAAGCAGCTCCTTGCAGACCACCTCCTTCTGCTCCTCAGAGAGGCTGCGCATGGTGACTCCCGGCACGAGTTCGGTACTAAAATAGAAGGCCCCATCGTCCTCAAAGGTGTGTTGCAGCCGTGGAAGCGGGATGTTTGTGTTCTCCCGGAGGTATTTGAGGATCGCGGCGTCCGTCTTCCATCGCTGAGGCAGGTTGGCGGGTGGCGTCCAGCCGGCGGCCGTTGTCATCCACTCGTGCCGCCGAAGGGTACGCTTGATGAATGACCTTCCTACCTCGTAGTATTTCTTATCTGGGGTGATTCCAGTGCAACCTGCCTCACGGTGCTTGTTCATGTCTTGATTGGACACCATTTTGGTTCGTGAGAGGGGCAAAAAGGTATGGCTTTGGCGACAAGACGTCTGATGACTGTCATAAGCGCAACGTTTGCACTCGGGGAAGGTTCCAGCCGACGAGGAGTAGATACAATGTTTGGAGGGAGAATTATGATGCGGTGGGCGGCAGGCGAGTTTTATTTCTGTGTGAGATTGAGGCCGCCCGATTATATAACGGCGATCACGTGGTGACGAGTGAAGCACAGCGTCAGGAGCCTCTATTTATATTCAGTCACGTATTGTGAGAAGGTAACCCTCTGAGCGGTGAGGCAGAGTCTGACCACCTTTGCACCTGGTGTCATTTGACATATATCAAAGTCGCCTATATCAGCATAATTCCTTCCGAGCAGATATCGCGGATGATGGAGATCGGTGTCACTGCTTAAAGACAAACAGGCAGGATGAACTCCGTCCAAAGCAACCTAGGCGGTCCGCACGTACGGGTGGGAAAGAGAGCCCAGGTGAGATATGACTCAAACAGGATGATCCACAACCCGCGCGGCACGCATCGTCACAGTGGTCCCTGCCACCTTCCCATGGCACACAAGCGCTGGAGTGCCACCGTAGCAACACCCGTGGAGGGTAGCCCGTACCATGTAATTACAAAGGATATCCAGCCGCGGCCTGGTGTGCTGTGCCGTCAATTTTAACTCAATCCAGAGGGGAAGGTCCATGGGGCTCACCTGGCTCATTCCTCTCCTTGGCCCGCGCTAACGCAGATGGTAGATGATTTGAGACATAGCAAAAACCAACGTCTCTCATGACAAACTGGTGGCGCGGGCTTGTGCGTCGCCTGCCGATGTCAGTGTTGAAGCCGGTCGGCGCGATGATGACGGTAAAAGGATGACGGGTTTCCGTTTGTGTGACAAAGGTCGATGAGGTGGCAAGCGCCAGATCCGTTGACCTCTGATCGGCATCAAATTGAAATGCTTGCTATCAGGTTAAATAACAGTAGTGCTACTGCTGGCAGGCGGTGTTGAGGAGGGGCTGACCAGCCCTGCAAGCCGGGTGCTCTGGCCAAGCGTGTCAATAAGTGCGGTATGTGGCCGGGTCCAAAGATCCTACTTGCGCCTCAGTGAGGCGACTTGTTCTGTGTCATGGCTATGGTGCATGGATGATCCTCGGCCAAGCCTGTCATGTCCGTTGCTGAATTGTCATCCTGTTTATGTCCCTGTTCTTCGCCAGAGTCCTGTGGTGTTCTACCATCTGCCGGCGGGTAGACATTTTTCTGCCTGTACGCTTAGCATAGCACATTACTTCGTCGGCAGTTGGACAGGCATCGTACCAGGTCAAGGGAAGCTGGGAACGCGCCGTCACCCGTAGGGTTGTAGTTGCACGTTACGGGATTCCGCCGCACATAAACACACACGTCTGCATCGTAGCGGCGACTTATTTGGTGGCATCGTTTCGACAGACGGGTCTTTGCTCTGGAAAAGTTGTCGACAGCACCAGGCCAGATGCACTTGCAAGAACGTGCAGACGAACCGCTTTGATCAAACTCATTGGCAGCATTGTGGCGCAGGTTGTAGGGAATAGAAGGGAATTGGAGTCTCCAGAATTCGCCGGCCCTTTTGATTCTTTGTGCAATCATCTGGTAGGTGATAGGGTTGTCCGCCGACATGCTAAAGCCTCTGAAGCCCTTGACAGCTCGACGGAATACAATTGTATCCTTCAACTCATCTCTGAGAGGCAGAAAGTAACTCCTGCTCGTCCGGGCGAATGTCAAGGTTGGCTAGGCGACCCGGTGATGTGAGACTCGGCGCTCGAATCGCGCGATGGCGAAATATGATTCCCAGTAAGGAGACATGAGGTTTGAGCAGCAGAGATGGGTCAAACAGGGTCTCGGGGATCGACAGCGTTTTTCTAGCAAGTAGTCTGCGACGTATACGGTGAACAGAGAGGTCCGGCAGTCCTCACGCATAATTGACACCGAGATATGTCTTGGTGAAGGCCAGGGTGACTCAAGTCAAAATGTCATGCGGCCCGCCTTCGGAATCTCTCACAAACGCGAGTCGAATGTCCCCAAACCGGAGACGCAGGATGAATGTAGGGCGCATTCTCGCGGGAGCGAGCAGAAAAAGGAAGAAAACGGCGAGAATTTTCGGTTTCTCAAGCCTGGAGCAACTTTATTGTGGTGCAAAGCGTCGGCTCAATTTGCTCTCTGAGGTCTTCGATAGTCATACAACGATTTGCTCACGTCTGCTGGCTTGGCCCATCCTCTTTAGCGAGGTCTCGGGGCACCTGAAAAACAAGCCGCATGACCTAGTGCGGTTGGCGGATCATCGACGCTGGTTTCACTTTTCCATTCTGATTGAAGAATAGCCGACTTTGAGAAGGGAGGGGTTAAGGACGAAAGCGGGCAGCGCTTGGCAAAGATGGTGCCGCACGGGGTCTTTGACGGCGCGCTCGCTGCTACAAGTCTAGGCGATTCGTGAAGCGATAAATCCGGCCGCGGTCCTAGACATGACGAAATGTCCCCAATTTCCGGTTTCCCGGGCTGACCAATCCCGGGGCTGGGCTGAACCATAAAACGTAAAGTGGATCCGGAAGCACAAGGGGAAAAAGGCAAAAAAAAAGTTAAGGGAGACGCATCCTAGTAGATCAGCTCGACGTGACATTCCACAAAGTCCGACACCACTTTTTGCTACTGCTGTTTTTCACTGCGCAATCACTTGAGTTTTTTTTTTACAGTCGCCTTCAAACAAAGCCATTCACCCCTGTCGCGTGCTTCGATGACTGAGAAGAAGCTATCATGATGGCGGCTGGAACCACCGCGCTTGGATTCTTCCTGAATCTGAGTCAAATGGGAAAGAAAGAGATGCAGACAGGTAAGGCGGACAACCCCGTTGCGTGTTTACTGTGGGAGAGCTTGTGCCGAGTCCACCATACAAAGCCGTCGCGACTCGAATGGCAGGCAACCCCCGAAGCTGACGATGACCACAGCAGCATCCTGCCCGTCTGATTCCACCGCTCCGGACACTGCGGAACGCAATGCCCTTGCCAGCGGCCAGCCTGCCAATTTTGGCTTGGTCGTTCCTGGCATCTATCGCAGCAGCTACCCCAAGCCAGAGAACTACGAGTTCTTGGGGCGTCTCGGCCTGAAGACGGTCGTGTAAGTAATGCCGCACGCGTGCCCCTCGTAGAGTGCTCCCGAACTGACGGTCAGCACAAGCACGTTGGTCAAGCGGGATGAACTTGATCATGAGCTGCAGTCATTCGTCCACGACAAGGGCATGAAAAATGTCATCTTCAACATGAAGGGCACCAAAAAGGAGCCTATTCCCTCCGCCACCCTACGGTCCATTCTCGAGCTGGTCCTCAATCAGGAGAACCATCCCCTCCTCCTGCACTGCAACCACGGCAAACACCGAACAGGCTGCGTCGTCGCCGCTGTTCGCAAATTATCAGGCTGGCGATTGGACACAGTCGTCGACGAGTACCGGATGTACGCCGAGCCCAAGGTCCGCGACTGTGATATCGAGTACATCAATAGCCTCGTCTGCGCACCGCTGCAAAGCCTGTACACTTCCTTTCGCCAGCCGGCTCGGCCGATTCCCTCTCAGATCCAGACCTTTGTACGCCTCCTGTTCATCTCAGTACTTGTGGCGACCTTTTGGCTATCACCAGGCTGGTATCTGCCCGTTGCTCGGCACAACACGGCATCGCGGTAGCCTCGATAGTGAGCGAATGGCACACACGCACTGATCGGCGCCGGCCGCTCGGCATTGAACAACTCTTCATCATCGACACATCAATTTCGACCATCACCCAGTCGATGAACTTTCGGAGCGATTCAAGTTTTCCTGAATTTTTCTAGCGTCTTTTATGGGTTCAAGCTCGGAGTAGGAGTACGGGGTTCGAATGGATGAGCGTTTTGTCGCCAAAGACAGGAGTTTTGACTTTACTACGATGGAGATGTCCGAAAGGGGGTAATCAAGTGTTGAGAATCACCTTGGGCGGAGGACGGACGCCATAGGCGCAGACAATTTTCTGTATTCTGGAGTTGCGATTGGGCGTCTATTTGCTCATAGCGTGTACTGTCTTTTATTTTTTTTTATGTCACTTGGCTCAGGAGGATTTGTGCTGGTCTCACTCTTTTTCCTGCCTTCTGTATAGATGGGGATATTCCCAAACTCTTTTTACGTGTGCGCGCGCGCGCGTGTGTGTGTGGGCGCGTATGTGTTTGTGTGCTGGGCCCGTTCGAACCTTGGAGAATGTTCACCCGCTATCAAATGTTCTACTTCCTTTTATGGTTTCGCGGCGAATCTATGTAAGCCGTCGCGGGTGCAGAGTGTAAAGCATCGGGACTCAGCTCTTCCTGCAGACGATTCGCTGCATTCCTGACTTTGTGTTGCCGCAATTGCCTTCGTCTTCTGCCCTGTCCATCTTTTGATCTCGCGTCATGACCGAGATACAGATACCGAGATGCAGATGTGTGCGTGCTTTAGGCTGGTGCAGGGGATGTCTGATCGCAGAGATGGATCAGCGCACCACGTTGGGACGCTGGCGCGAGATTTCTGCATTTGCGGCGGCGCTTCCCCTCTTCTACATCGGCCGAATGAATGTTGTGAACCATGCCATAATGGTCCAGTAATAATCACTTTTTCTACCTTTTTTTTCCCTCTTTTTTTGCGCTACTTCATCCACTATGCGACAAGGCAAATCCCGCCACGACTTTTCTCTTTTTCTTCCCTTCCTGGGAGGCTTAAGTGGAGTCGCTCAAGACGCACAGGGCACAGAGGAGCAACACGGCAACAATAGGCGCACGAAGGCTCCAGCCCTTCCCCGCTGTGCCCCAAGTCCAGACGCCTGCCTACTTAGATCATAATGTTCAGGAGAGCGTCCCATATTCCGCCCGTTCCAGAAGCTCGTTTCCCACTTATCCTTGTCGGATCTTATGATGCGCACGGTGAAGTATAGGGCTCTGAAACTTGTATCCTTGTTCTATCTGATTCCTGTTCCTCTCTTCCGAAGGTCCCGTTTCGGTGCAATGGCGCTTCCCTGCTGCTACCATTCTTTGACGTCTTGTCATCAGCTCAGTTTTTGACCACCGGGCACCAATCATGCCTCATCTTGCGCGCCCCATCGATTCCGCCGAATTCTTTCCTCCTCGTCCTTCCTGAAGTCGCCTCCGAAATAGACCCATCCGCCCGCAATGGCGTTAGCAGTGCCAAGGCCAATTGCCGCGGCGCGGACCAGGCCACGAGCAGAAAATTTGTTTCGAAACGGCTGACGTCTTCTCAGAGCCAACAGCGCATACAGGCCTGACCATGCCGCGGTCAGGCCAGCACTACCGGTCTGGTAGCCCGAAAGATTGAGATACGACGAGAAAAGGAGTGGGGGCGTGAACAGGAAAAGAGGCAGCGCCCGCATGGGGCGGGCGTGGAGAGCAGTGATGAGGGTGGCCATAAGGGCGGGAGGCAGCGACGATGCTGTATACATGACACGCGTCAGTGGAACATGAGCTTTCAGTCGGCGGCCACGTCCGAGCACATGAGAGAAAGAAAGTAAAGAGAAGTAGAAAATATAGAGTCCTTAAGTGTGCTCGAGCATTTGTTATGCCAAGCAGTGTGCCACATGCGTTGTAAGTACAATTAGAGCCCATGTAAAGAAACGGCATCCCAGAGCGCAGCGGGGGTTTTTTTGTGGTGGAGGTGGTGGGGGCTCGGCGGGAAAGAGGCACTGAAGGACGCGATCCTTTGATCGCAACTGTAGCAGGCATCGCGACGCTACGCGCTGCTTGTCGACGGTTCGGCGATTGCGCGCGCGGCGAGCTCCGCTAGGCTGCCTAGTACGTGCATCCAGTGCCCGTCATGTGGGCGTTGGAGATCCGGCTCGGAACGAGAAAAAATAAACGGGAATGGAGCAGAGGCTTGGCCTATTTCGAAGCAACGTTGGAGACGGAACAGGCGATGACGCGTAAGACAAAAAGACAGGAAGGGTGCATGACGATAGAAGTTGAGAAAGAAGAGAGTAATAGAACCGAAAAATGAAAAATCGAGCAGGAGATATGGGGGGGGGGGAATTCTGGACGGGGACCACCAGCTCCGGTAACGCAGAGAGGCTGTGAAGGAGGAGCAGGTTGAGGAGGAGGTATCAAGCCAACAATCTTTCCAGGCTCCCAAAAGCAGCAAGAAAAGTAGAGCACTTACATCCCCAGTCCTGCAGTTGCGCCACAACTGATTTACTCTCCAACGGAGGCAGAGGGACCATCTCCTTGTCGGATGATGCCATGGCTCGCAATCTGCTGGGAGAGTCTGCTTCGTCTTCCCCACACGAAAGCTCGTTTATATCAGGAAAGCAAAGTCTCGTTCGAGCTCTAAATTGGCCTTCACAGGGAGCGCCGCTGTATCTGGAGCGAGATCTCGACGAAATTGGGATTATGCTCGGGCTCGTAGTTGGAATGAGAAGCAGAGCGATCGAATAGGAAGCGACGGCTCGCCGGCAGTAGCGCTGTCTCCCAGCCTGACTAAGCATGTCAAGGCACCTACCTACGTCGTGGGCAACAGATGAGCCCATCACCAGCGGCTGCGCCCTCTTTAAGATGACGAAATATAACCTCGGATTGCCGCAAGCGCCCACCGTCGCTTAGTTGTCGGCAAGTGCCATGGTTCTTCTCCTTTTTTTTCGTGCTGCGCCCATTTGCGTCAATATTCTCTCGTCCTTGCTCGAGAAATGTTTGTACGAGAGAAAGTTGTAATGGGGCGATGAAGGGGGCACAGCATCGGCTGTCTTCTCCTTCCTTCCTTCCTGCCTTCTCCCTCCTGATTTTCCTCTCTTTGTCCTGCATTAACATGACATGGGGCACTTGCCGTGATTCGACTGAGTCTGGAATAGCAGGCACGGCACATCTGATTTGCACCTTCCCCGGATTCGACGCGCTTGAGACGAGTCATGTCAAACGCCATCAGCTGGAGCCTGCCAAGTGGATTCGACCTGATTGCACCCTCCGTTGGCAGATAAGGTAATATAGCATGATATCTGTGTTATGACGTTACGCAGAGCCTCAACAAAGCAGAGAGGGAAAAAAGAGAACGGCAAAGTGAGCAAATTACACGAGGTGGCCTCATCGTTCTCTCGCGTGTCGCATGAACCAAGCACATTGTTGCTGAAAGCCCTTGAATTCCATTATGAATGGGCAATATGAGCCTAGGTCAGGGAATTGGCGTTTGACGCATCCTACCTCTTGCGCGAGCTGGACAGCTAAGACTCCACAGTGTCAAAAATTGCAGAATGCATCGCACCGCGGCCTCCTTCACTCCAGAGGGATGTCAACACGGCGAGAGGGGCCAGGAGCAGGGAAGTGATCAACAAAGACTCAAAAAAAGGAAAGTCGACAGAGCAATTAGATGCGTCGTCAAATCTATTGTAGACAGAAATTAAGACTAAAGACAAGAGGAGGAAATCTCCCCACCCAAAATCTATGGAATTCCAGGAGTCAGCAATGCTGGTGGCGTAGATCGAGAAGTACATGGTAGCTCAATGCGTCAGTCGTTAATTTCGTAGATGGCACTGTGACCATCTTGCGGTTGAACCTGTTAGAAAGTAGCACAGAGCGGAAGTGTGCATCGTACTCGCACACGTTGATGAAGGGCGAGAAATTGACAGGAGCGGCGAAGGAGGTGACTCGTGAAGCAACTTGCTAGAACCCAGAGTCATCCGGCCAGGCGCCGTAGGTGCCGTGCTGAGAATAATCAGAATAGGCAATGTCGTTATGTCCAAAGAACGTGTCTGGTGCCCCGCCATACGTAGGAGGAGCTGTGGAAGTCGGGACTCCTGATGTTCCCCATTCGTGGTAGTAATCTCCCGCATATGCAGGGTACTGTTCCGCGGATATAGACGGATAACCAGAGTGCATGGTCATGGTAGTTGAAGCCATCTCATTTGCATCGTAGGTCTTCCCAATGTGGTAGTCGCCCACGCCATTGCCGTAGTCCTCTGAGCTCCCAGTTGACGGAACATTCCCTCCAGAGGCGGAGACCGCTTCACGCCTCGACCCTTTCCACGTTGACGTCCGTGACGACGACGACGACGATGTATTGTGGGCTGATGATGCCTCAGGGCGGCGATCCCCCGAATGTTCATACCTTGATCTGTACGCAGAGTGGCTGTCCGGCATTTTGTTTCTTTTTGCGTGGCGCGTCTTTGAACGACTATATTCGCAAAGGTGTCCGGAAGAGGCACATCTTTCACATCCGTTCTTGGCCCCGTTGCATTTCAACTTTGGTCAAGTTAGCCCCCAATCATTTCATTCGCTCTGATGAAGCATATTGTGCCAACGGCGAACGCGGCGTCGAGCCTCTGACGATGATCTAACGCATACATCAGGAAGTCGCCACGGACCACACAGGCGATGTTGGAGAGCCTTCAGGAATGAAATGTGCAGACGAACCTTTTTCTCGTGACATCTTTTGCAAGCCTCATGCTTATTTTGCTGGAAGTCTTTAGGGTTATCGGTGGTTTTCAAGACTTGAGTTTCACCAGTCTCCGAAAACTTGAGAGTACTGAACATGGCCATGGCTTGAGCGGAGGGTGAGAATAGGAAGGAATGATAGGGGGCACGCGGCAATTGGGAAAGATCAAGGTTCTCAGTAGAGTGCCCCCGATGAGATAGGTTGACATCAAATACTGTTTTCCAAGGAGTGATCTTCTAGCAGTTGAAGAGTACTCTCCGGCAAAGCAGGGTGCCCGTTGGAGGACTGGCACAACGATATAAGCTCGACTTGGGCGATGTTGTTGGGAAAATTCATGTACATTCAAGGGAGAAGGGGACTGAAAATTCATCGGATGACTCAAGCAACAAAGGAGAGAACGTCGTGGACATTTTATACTAGAGAGGCTACCGAAGCAACAGGAGTAAGGACCTAGGCAGGCAGTCTTGGTCATAGCGATGAGAGGTGTAAATTGGGGCTCAGTCCCCGCCAACAGAGAATTCAAAGGTGAGCGGGAGGCGTGTCCAGAACAAAACGAACTTGTCTGGAGCGTCAGTGATTTGGGACGGGAAAGCAGACGGGGCACGACCTCGTGCCAGCATGGAGAAGGGGTGGATGTAAATGCTGGTCCATGTCGGACACAGGCGTTGGTTGTCCTTCCAAGTCAGCGGTACTTGGCACCGCGACGTTGGTACATGGGAGCGAGAAATCCGGGCGTGAGTCCGATGTGCTCGCAAGGCTCGAGATCGAGGGCAGTGCGCGCGAGCTAGGCTGAATATGAAGCGCGTCCCCGCCGCAACGAGAGGCAACGGAAGGCCAATCTGGGAACTGACAGCATCCAGAGTTGTGAAGATGGTTGGTCCATAGTTGGAAACTCTGCTTATTGGACCGGAGATCGACGATACTAGGCAGGCAAGAGTGAGCTGCATCCTGCCTGCCCCCGTGGCTCCTGGCTCCTGGCTCCTGGCTCCTAGTTCCACAATTTGGCACATGGCACATGGTATGTGCGGCGTGCAGCTGGCAGTCTGTGACAAAGGCAAGGAAACACCGCAAGTTCGTGGCAGGTGCAGAGGGGAGCAGGAACACACAAATCGAGCCTCTCAAGGACGGGGCCGCTAGGGGTTCTCTACGCATATCATGTACCATGAGTGAGCTGCAGGTCGGGGACATAGCATTTTGCTTGGATTCGAGAAGCTCGTTCGACTGCAGCCTCCAAGTTATGCGGCGCAGGCCAAACTAGACAGCCCGAATCGGTTCCACCAGACCGGTTGTATATTCACCGGGGCCAAGCTCCGCTGCCTGTGCCTGCCTGCCTGCACCCACCGCTTTCAGACGGGCCAGGCTGTCCGTCGGAACCGGCTCCTGGAAATGGTGCTTTTCACTGCTGTCCCAGCACAGGAGACGGGGCGGAGACCACTGGGTTCGGAACACCAGGCCATACGCATCTCAGCGATCGTCCCCAAAGGGCACCCGGCGTGCATCACCAAGCGATCATTCGCTCTGGACAGCGCGGTCAGCATCCAGGCAAGTGGCTAAGCTGGCACCTTTGGGAACGCCCTCACCAACATAGACCGCCGCCTGCTCTTGGCCATCGCCACATGGCTACACACGTGCCACGCTCTGAGCCGTCTAAGGTAAGTACTTGGACATCTCTTGCATTAACAGCCGGGTGACATGTTGACACTATTGAGTCGTCATGGCTCCAAGTCACAGAATCGCCATGAGCCTCCCCTCAAATGCTAATCTATTTTACATACTACGTACCTACCTGGTATCTACCATAAGACAACGTAGGCAATTCCCGCCAATTCGATTGTACACCGCCGACGGCGCGCCGTTTATTTCGATCTCGGTGCCATTCGTTCATAGAGGGGACAATCTTAATAAAGAAACCCCTGGCTCCATTTCCCAGGCTCCCCATCCTCCCAGTAACAGGCCTATTTCTGTTGAAAACTTCTTCCAGGCTTCTATGCAGGGTCCGCCTTGGCGCAGAATGGAGACCGTGAATTCGAGCTTGCGCGAAAGCTGTCGATAGTTGTAATGGGATTTCCAAGGTCCTAAAGTTTGATGCGACAATCTTTAGCGCTAGACGTCAGACTTATTTTCGACTTGGCCATAGCGACCGTCCTGATTCGTGTCAGGAACCCATGGACTTGCATCAGCACTCCTCGGCAGCTATCGGGGACTGGCACCTTGATGCTTGTTAGGATCATTCATACCGCCGTGCGGCGGCATTCTCACGAATGCGCTGACGATCTCATGCGAGGATCGGCGTCCAGCGGCAGCGGCCCCTGGGGGTTTGGGAGTGCAGTACAATCTCACTGCAACGGCGTGCCTGCATTCAAGTCCAGGGCTAAGGTGCAGAGCCGGTGGAGTGAGCAAATTCCTAGAATGGAATGCCGCAGATCGTGTTTCAGAACCATCTCTAATTGCCAGCCAACGTACTAGCGGTTCTGCAATATTTCTTGGACGCTCGGATGATGGGCACTCGCTTCCCAAGAAAGATCACGCGTTGTTCTTTGTATCCGATTGGGACTTCCTGACGATTCCTTTTGGCCAGAAGATGGTGGAGCGAACAAACGGACCGGTCTGTACTCGCGCAAATCGTTATAACACGGCCAGGCGAAGCTGGAACTCGGGCAAAGATCCTTGCGGCAAATGCCACGCTGCATCCCGAACACACAGTGTCGACGTATACTTCTAAAAGTACTCTAAGTCGGTTAGGGAATGGCAGAGACGGCTGAGCTCTCTTCGAAGTCTGTTGCCTCAGAAATCTCACAGCATCATGAACCTGGGAAAGAGATTCTGCGCGGTGGAGCCGTCTACGAAAAGAGTTTTGCCTGCCTTGCTGCACAGCAAGCAGCATCTCCTGCTAGGCCGCGATGAGCGTTCGTTGCTCCAGTGCAACAGATGCTCCAGGGATCAATTGTGATCGGCACGATCCGGCGGGGAAAGGACATGATTGGAGCCGAGCCACGAATCTAAGGCTGCTCGCTACCTGCGCCAACGTCCAGGGTATTTCAGGAGATGAACTTCAGGGAGCTTTTGCGCGATCTGCCAAGATGCAAAACCACTTGCCATGTCGCAGAGCATCATCTCTATCAAGGCCTCCAACCGCTGGGGCTCACATCTATTTGGGTGATTGAACGTGGGACGAGGCAAACCTCTGTTACTCATAAATGTCGGGACCAGCGAACGATGAGCTATCCCTGGTCTCATTCAAAATGCTCTCGGTCCCGGTTTGGCACGAATGGTTCTATCTACAATGTATGTGGCTGTGTCAAAATTCCCCATCATTGTTTCTTCAGCAGATACGTCTCACCTGGATTGCTTCCTCAAGTCACCAGACGAAAGTTGAACAGAAGGCTGGCTCCAGCCCGGATCTGTACTAGGAGGTCAGCCAACAACTCATGGATGCCGCGATTTCATGGTCCGAGGGGCAACAAGGACTCAATGGCTCTTGGACAGCAGGCTACTCTCTGACATCAGGGTCAGTTGTCCTGATCTGGCCCTATGTCCTTGCGGCCAAGTCAGGCTTGCGGCGCGGAATTTGGGGCTCGGTCTCGGAGATGAACCCCGGCATTGATGGACTGTGTCAATACTTCGCCGAAATTCGTCTTTCAGCAATGGTGTTTGGTCCGTCGATTCAATTGGGCGTTCGCAAAATTAGTAATGCTCCACTCGTTTTGGATTCTCTTGTTACATTCCGGCTTCCATCATCGTTCTCGAACCGTGTGCTCAAGCTTGGCAGCCTCTGTATGTAGCACACGGAACGCAAGAGCATGGGAGCCTGCATAGCCCGATGGCCCGTTGTCGTCATCCTCCACTGCGCGCCCTGAACGACCCATTGAAAACCATTGAGCATCTGAGTCACTCGCCGTGGCATCCGGGTTGCGAGGCGTCACTAAAGTGGATCGGAGCACTGCAGAATCCTTGGGTCGATATCTCTTGCATCTATCCCCTTGATGAAAACACCTTATGGGAAGCTGATGGCTGGGTCGCCGAAAATGTGGAACGGGACTGCCTATGATGTGGCGGTAACTACAAAGGGGCGCTCACTTACCGCCCAGGGTAGTAAGACATCTGGTCAATGCAAGCAAAGCCATCGATGTACAAAGCAAGAAGCGGCGCGACTGAGGAAGATACGGCCCAAGCAGGCCAAGATTTTTCTCATCATGTGAGGCGATCCATGGATTCGCAATGCGACAGGCAATGCGACAGTTTCACTCCACGATTGGGCCGTGAACAATGATCTGCGTCTGTTGCAGGCCAGTGGAATTGCGGAATATTTCCAGCAACAACGACAAGCCTACGGCTGCACCATGCTTGTTGGCCCACTCGGCGCCTTCCTTCATCGCTTGTCCTGTGTCCGGTGCCTCGATTTGGCCTCGCTGAGCAGCACTAACACAAGGAGAGCAGTATGGCACCGAGACTATTTCTGCACTCGTCCAACCTTACGATGCAGCCGCAGGAATAATTCACCGAAGCGCTCGAAAGGTTCGAGTGAGCATCTTTCGGGGCCGGAGCTAAAGGATCTATACCATGGACCCTGAAGTCTCTAGTTTTTTCCAGCCATCTGCCAGTCACTTGGCCGTTGGGTGCTTCCGGTGGCTTACTGAGCTGTAAGTCGGCATCGAAATTTCGCCATGATTTGCTCATATTACATATCTTGGAACCTGCCATGCACAATCGGAAATAAGAGATCCGACAAAGCGCAGAGCAAAATCTAAAGTTGAACTCGGCAGTATTCCGCTTGCCCATACGCTTGAACCGAATTCTCGAGTGAATGTCACTATTCCAAGTCCACTTAAAGTACATCACACCAGCACGGAAACCTTCAGAAACGCCAATTCGCCACAAACAATCACGTCAGCGCTACCTTTGACTTACCCTGGCTTTCCATGCGTGCGCCCGGCATCGCGACATTGAATGAAGCGTCTTTCCTGATCTCATCTTGCGGCGATTTGCGCGTGCAAATGACCGCCCGGATCATTACAAAGCTATGCGAGGCTCCCTCTGGGCATTGTCGGTCCCGTAGTAATCCGGACAGTGCTGACGCCGAGTTGGACAGTCTGGACCAGGAAGCGACCGCAAATGGTTTAAGTGCTCGCAGACTCTTGACACTCATCGCCACGCATCATTTGATTTCATGCAGTGTTTATTTGGCCGTGGGACGTCGATGAGGATTGAAGTGCAGAGTTCCGGTCAGTCCTTGCAGAGACGTCCCCTGACAACTTTCGTTTCGTCAGCGGGTGGCGCCGTATGCAGACAGACTTTCCAAGAGACCTCCGATTCCAGGGATCTCATTATGCTTCCGGCTACCTGGATTTTGGCATACTACTCGCACCGGGCGACAGGAAGGTTCTCCCCCTTTCCTTCGACCTTGAGCTGCTTGGCATGCAATCTGAGCTCGTCGGCTTGTATGGATGCGCTCAAAGCTTCCGAAGTGGCGTCTTTCCATATGACCGTGGCCTTGTGAGTTTTTGGCTCTATAATCAGCCAGCCGAGGATGTCTGCGGTGGACCAGCCCTTGGGCACTTGCATTTTGTATCGTCCCATGAACTTTCGCTTGGCCGCGTCGTGATTGGAAGTTCTGTCAATGGTTTCCAACTCAAAGTCCTTGCTGGCTCCATTGGGCTTCGCCTCACCACCGTGCGCGGAGCAGCAGCAGCAGCAGCAGCAGCAGCAACATGATGCTCCGAACCCTCCGTATCCTCCATAGTTTCCATGTCCTCCACATCCCCCATATCCTCCACCACTGCCCCACAAGTAGTTATTGACTTGCATTTGCTGAGGGTTCGGGAATGAGAAGCATGACGGCGATAGTGGCGGTGACGGACAGCATTGATAGCATGGTTGGATCCAGGCGGCGGGTCTGCTACATTGGCACCCGTTGCGCTGACGTGGTTTTTGGTGAATCCTCGGTTTGCCGCAGTCTCGTCCACCACGTGAATAGTGCACAACCCAAGACGACTCTCTGCACTCCTCTCTCCCTTTCGTCATGTTGGTGAGTACTGAATCTGGTATGCCCTTCTTTTTCCCCTCTTCAAGATGTCCGCTTATCAGTCGAGATCGTCAACGGGGATCGTGCAAGCCGACGAATTGCTATGAAAAGACCGGACGACCTCACCCAACTTTATGTAAAGGGTCAAGTCGCAGATTTGCAACGGTTCGTGAATCTTTGTTAACTTTCATTATTGAAACAGCCCTCTTATGTTCTTCTTTGCACGTCTCTTTTTTTGAACTACGGCGTAGTGATGGAAAGCTTGCAAATCTGGCTTTGTTAACATCTGGGCTGAGAGGTGAAAGGAGTTCGCTCTCATCAATTTGGTACATGTAAGGCACGCAAAATCTTTTGTCGGAGCATGGTTGCCACACTGCCTAGTCCTGGTCTTTGTGCCCACTGGGGTTCAAACAGAGCATGGACCTGTTCTTTCAGCCCTCACAGCAGTGAGACTACAACGATGTCTTCGCCTTTCCTTCCGTCCTTTTGGAAAACTCCATCCGTCTAAGTTCCGTAGCCCAGACGGTGCCCTGCTAAGCCCACCACGGAACGGTCCTGGGGACGAATCGTACGTGATCAGCGTTGCAATGCTGTCTTTCCACGTGGCTGTAGCCAAACTGTAAGATCTTGGCGACAAGCCTGACAGGGACATAATTAGGGGCACTGTGGGTTCTGTATCCAGCAGGCGAGCGAGACTGGGGTCGAATGTACAATGCTTTGTGTGTAGAGGCACAACGAGGGCGATTGGGTGTCTATGTCCCAGGGTGGATGCAGAGCGAGAGGAGAGCCAAAACGAGGCCGCGGCGCGGATTGAGCACTCAGAACACTCACTGCCTTGACTATTTCGTCCTCAGCTCTGACCAAGAACCTTTGTGTCGGGAAGGATACGCCCCCCCTTTCAACTCTACCGTCGTATAGTCGAAGTCACTGTACCTCGCAAAGGTTTGAACATCCAGGGTATGGGAATTACAGCCACGCCCATGCACGGCCTCAGTACGTGCCTTGGGGAGGCGTATACGATGGGATGCGATGAACCGAAGTCAAGAAGCGGAAGATACCCGAGTCTGGCCATGGAGAATTCCCCCCGATGCAACGCGCGACAGGGACGCATCATCATGTGCAGCCACTTAAAGCTGGCTGACGGAAGAGACCAGTCTTAAGCCATGGGGGCCGCGGGCGACAACTCTCGAGTTGTCGGTCGCATCGGCGGGCGAGGAAAAAAAGGCCAGCGAGACAAACTTGGACGCAACAGGAGCTTGCCACTGTGCACCACCATCCATCAGCGACACGAGACAAAGGCACCTGGCGCAACTCGCTACCAGCACCTCTCAGCATCTCAAAAAGCTCTCGACATCAACTCCTCGCCTTTCGCGCGTCAGATCGTCAGCCATGGCCGGTCTCAGCCCCCAGATGTGAGTGACGCCCGTGCCAACCGGTCTCGCTAGCTGTCTTGATGGTGGCGATAACGATGCGATTTTCGTCGCCTCGTGTTCCATGTCGAGCGCACAGTCGGCGCAATCCATCAAACCGGCAAGATGTTCCGCGGACGCTAATTTTTTGACTGGCAGCACGAACCTCATCATCATGTTGGGCATGATGCAGGTGTCGAAGCGCATTCCGTTCGAGGATCCCAACGTCCTCACAATTGTCCGCGTCGTCTACTTGGCGAGCAACGTTGTCATTGCTCTGATATACGTGTATATTCAAGCGCAGATCAACAAGAAGAAAGGTGAGTCTAACTCCTGGTCTCACTCAGTGGCAGCGAACAAAGACAACGAAGTCACTGGCATCTTTGTTCGCGGAACCCTCGAGCCGGCCCTGTGAGGGACTTGCATGCCCTCAATCCGCGAGCTGACCCGTTGGTCTATCGCAGACTTGACCACGCTCAAATATGTCGAGCCGCCGCCGATGGGCTCTACCGAAGAGGGCAAGCTCGTCACGACTACTATCCAGGCATATGATAAAGATCAGCTCAAATCCCTGTTCCGCGGTCAGATGATGGGCATCGCCATCATGGCCGTAATGCATCTGTACATGAAATACACCAACCCGCTACTGATTCAATCCATCCTGCCGCTCAAGTCTGCTTTGGAAAGCAACCTCACCAAGATCCACATCTACGGGCAACCTGCCATTGGCGATCTTAAGCGACCTTTCAAGGCTGCGGCTGGATTCATGAGCGCCATGCAGCAGGGACAGGCCCAGAGCGACAAAAAGGCCGTGGAGGCTGCCGAGAAATCGGGCCGCGGAGGCGCCAAGGAGGAGTGAAGCTGGGCCGATGACTCACGCTACGTGGATGGTTCCTACACCATAACCCTGGCACGGGATGGGATGAGTGATGAGGAGGGGGAAGGGGTGTGTGAATGCACAAAGGTCAACCCGACAACTTGGGACTCTTCAAATTCAAGCCCTCGGTTCTTGTGCCGCTGACGCGGTCTTGGCTGCAAACTGGGTGGTAATCTTTTTGAGGGAGGGCCCCTGAGTCAAACGTCCAAGCAACTGGGAAGAGCCAAGCAGAGCTGCACGTGTCCATAGTCAGCCTAGGTGCCTAGGTAGTTTGGGAATCAAAGTATTTGCTCTGCGAGTGCCTCGACGACGTGACGTCTCCGGGCTGCCGAACAGTGTGGGTGCTTCACGTGTTGCGCAGATCTGACGTGGCAAAAGTCCGCACCGGAGCGGCTAACAAGGGGGGCGTGGTTTGTAGAGTTTCGACCATGCCTACTCACATCGACACACAAGTGATTTATCCACTATCCTTCTTGTACTGGCGACAATCATTCCCTTCTATAGTGATTCTCGAACCACTTGTCCTCGACAGGTCGGTCGCCCGAGAAGTACAGGGCATGGATGGCTCTACGGTAGTGCCGCTGTTGAAGTGAAGATAATATTCAAAAGTCATCCCACTGAGCAGCACGTGAAAAGTTGGTGTCGATTATGACACAACGGCATCCCATCGCCTTTGTTCATAAGTTTAGTCAAGGAACATGTGGGAAAGCCAGCCAGGTTGATCTTCTCTGTGGAATCCCCCTGAAACCCCGACTCGAGTCCCTGTGGCACTACTTTCCGAACAGTACAACAGACACAGTTCATGTCACCTGGACATCTTGACATTGTCTTGCCCCGTGGCCCATAGTTCGACAACATGGGATGGCTGCAGTTCGGACCCTCAAATCCTTCGCTCCTATCCCCTCCACCCTGCTACCACACTTCCTCTTTGTACTTGGTCCCAAAGAGCAGATGTTCATGGCAGCACCGCCGCCCCCCCCCCCCCTTCTCCCTCCCTCCTTTTCATACATGAACGATGACAAGGATCTCAGGCCGGACAATGCCCGCGTTGCATCGGACGGTCCGGGACAGGGCAATTCGCCGGCCCAGGCCCCCTTGGTCATTCGCCTAGCGTCTTCAACAAATTGAGGAGTGTCGCGTGGACACAAGGATCCTGGACTCGTCTGTCCCTTGGGCTGTCTTCTCAGCCTTATGGCAACTGCAAAATTTTCAGCACACGCGGCTGTCGTAGCCGGCCTGAGAGACGCGTAGAGAGCGATTCTGCTTACGTGGGAACCAAATTTTGTCTGAGCACATGCCCTCTGCCTAGTTGTATGCTGCGTTTGGAAACCGCGCGGCTGACATCTTACATGACCCATGCGCTGACATGGACCTCCGTTGCTCCAGAATGGACGATCATAGTCCAATGACAAACAATGCCTGCTCATCCAGGGCGCCCGCCGTGAATGGTGCAAAGGCGGTCGTCATCGACCTTCAGAATCATTATTGGCTGGCTCAAGCCCGATAGTTTGGAACGATGGCTAAGCCGTGTCATCAACTCACAGGGCGTGGACGCACAGCGGGCGACCACGTACCACAAGGTCTGCTGTTCCGATCCCTGCAGTCTCCTCTTGAGCGTGACCAACATTAGCCCCCGGCGTCTCCATTCAGAGGCCACGAGCTTGCCAAGTCCTTGACGGCGAAGCGGTTGATGAAGTTCCCGACGCGGCTGGTGAAGTTCCCGATGCAATTGATGAGGTTGCTGACGCGGGCGTCGTAAATCACACCCTGAGCGCAATCAGGTGATTTCACGGCTATGAACGCACTGCATAGCATTGGTTCGCCTGGGAGACGCGTTCATGATTTTGCCTTGATGCTCGGCACGCAGCCGGTGCTCGGGTCTCCGAGAAGAGAGTGCGGCTTGTCTGCCAAGGACGAGGGAGTATTCGTAAGAATTCGCAACATTTTCATTGACGCCTAAAGATACTTTCCACCCGTCGGCATGATGACAACTACAAGCCGTTATGCCAGATTGCGAGCAGTTGCCACACGGTTATGGGCGGTGACGTTGCTTCAATTTCTCCTGGAGATTAGGCCAGTCGCATATTTATCTCTAATGCCTGTTTCAAGGACAACAGTTGATCCATTGTGCGACTTCCGGCACGATGTACATCGCATTCGTGTATGTGTAAGTGAGATCACCTCACGGAGTGCAATTTACAACCAAGCTGCAAAAGTGTGGGCATTGCTAATATTTTTTGTCCCAAGGGCACATGGAAGCTTCGGCAAACGCGTCCGGCATGCCGCCGAGACTGTTACGAACCGAGCGAGTTTGATCGAGCACGAAAAACGTTTTTGAGACCGCAGGCCATTCCAGATGTTTTTTTGGAATCAAAGGCTGAAGAAAAACAAGGTGATCAAAGCGCGACTCGCTGTTATCGTTTGACGTTGATCCCTGATGTTCCGAAGCAAGCTGCGGTGAATGATCAATGAAAGTCTGGCTACATTCCTGGATGGCTAAGCTGAAATGAGGTATAGCGGGACGCACGATGCCAGCCGTATCGAGAGATGAAAGTGGTGATCTCTCAACATCGTGGGATAATTCCTGCTTCATTTGCGTTTGTCTTTGCGTCAGGAGGCTTGATCGGGAATGTGGAAGTATGCGATGCAAAAACCTCGCACGTCGCCCGTGCGTGTTTGCCGTCGCAGCATCTGTAAAACTGCCAAATGTCAAGCCAGCAGCGGCCGTCCGTCGATGAGACTTCTTGGTCCATTCTCTCGCCCCAGAGCCATGTTGGTTCCGTGAGTCTTATGAAGCCCTCCGTCCCACAGGTGAATGGCAGCGGCGGACCAATGAGTTCAGTGGCGATCATCTTGGGCCAGTGCATAGAAGTCACATTGAAGTCACAGAAAGCGCGAGCATGCTGAAGTGCCTCCAAGTCATTGTTTGAGAATATAACTTGGGCTTGGGCAGGCTATAGGTTCTCAGTCCACCGCCGCAGTGGATTACCAAGTCTCAATCAGGCGCGTTGGTCGACCTGCTGCGAGGTTTCCTCAAGACCTTCAGTTCCGGGGAGGCTGGAATGGGAACTGTACCCTTGAGAGAGAAATTGCAATACACCAGTCTTGAAGTTGCGGGAAGAACTGAAAAAGCGAAGCGATGAGCGCGAGTACAGAGACACATTCAACGACGTTCGACAGCAGTGTACTGTACCTCATGCCTAATGTGGCGCAACGGCGTGAGAAGGCGCGCAGGAGCAAGTTCTCATTTACCACAAAAGGAAAGGTAGCGGGCGAAGGTACCCCACCACGCGGCCGATTCGGATCTAGCTTCTGTGAAATACGTGATGACATCAACCCGAAGCCGTCAACGGTACACCGCGACAGTCCAAATGAGAAATCTTCGACTGCAGAACCGGACGGATCAACCACCACGGGCCGGTGTGCGCAGCTGAGCCAATCTCTCGAGTTCGCTTGATCAATACTTTGCCTTCGGGTCTGTCCGTTTCGTCCGCGGTCTGGTTACGAACTGCCATTCTGCGACATTTGCCTCGATGGAACGGGCCTCAACGCCACCTCCACGTCAAAATGCGACCGCATCGTCGCCAATTTCTCCCGAGGTCCGGAGGCGCATTGTATGATAAAGATCATTTAGCTAAGAGCAATAACCGTATTCTGATGCACGCACAGGAGGAAAACCGTCTTCGAGCCAAGGCAATCCGGCAGCAGCGTGAGGCCGAGCAGCAGTCGGCTGGTAATTTCGACACAGTCCCAAAGTCTGCCGCCGGGTTCGTTCCAACGGATGATGTACATGTTAGCAAACCAGCCAACGGAAAAAGACCATACAGTTCACTTTCAAGAAGTAATTCCTCAATCGATGCCGGGAGCAATCGTGATGGGCGGAACAAAGGCGATGAAGAGGCCTTACGACCCGCCCGAAAATTCACCAAGTTTGTCGACTACAACATGAGCTCTATGACAGATACAAAGGGCGGTTTCCTGTCCACGGAGGACGACCCACACAACTATGCCCTGGGGGCAAAGAAGCCCGATCAGCCAGAAGATGAACAGCGGCCCAAGGATATGACGGTGCAAGAGTGGGAGCGAATGCAACTTATACGTAAACTTCAACGGCAGAAAGCTGGGCCGTTTGAGCCAGGCCTGAGCGTCTTGGAGGACGAGGGTAAGAGAAAGAAGTGTCGAGAGTGCAAAAGCCTCGAGATAGATTTCGTGTGGGACGAGGTATTCCACATCTCCGTCTGCAGCAAGTGCAAGGAGAAGCACCCGGAAAAGTATTCACTTTTGACGAAAACGGAGTGCAAAGAGGATTACTTGCTCACAGATCGTGAGTAACCCCCGTCGTGGCTCAGTATGAAACAAAGCTGACTTTTCGCAGCCGAGCTCCGCGATCCAGAACTGTTGCCTCATCTTTCCCGACCGAACCCTCACAAATCTCATTGGCACGACATGATGCTATTTCTGCGATTTCAAGTTGAGGAATACGCCATCCAGACGAAGTGGGGTTCAGCTGAGGCATTGGATGCCGAGTATGAGCGAAGGGAAGCACAAAAGAAGGCACGAAAGGAGGCCAAGTTCAAAGAGAAGCTGATGGACCTCAAACGAAAGACGAGAACAGACGCTTTCCGCCGCCAGGCCGGTAATCTCAACAAATCGGGTGCGAGCAAATTTGGAGACTCAATTCGGGACACGAGGCATGTTCATCAATGGGGACGGACGGTGGAAAACGAGGAAGGCATGACGGTGAAGACGTGTGTCGACTGTGGCATGGAGGTTGAAGAATTGGAGTTTTGACAGCGAGACGGCTCAAATTTTGGTATAGCTATGTGATGTAGATTTGTTGATACCCTTTGGCGTTGCACAGGCTGCAATCAAGTGGTGCAATCTGGTGATTTGGAAGAGGTTTGCTTCGCTCTTTCGAGCTTCGAACTCCTTGGTATTCGAGTGGACTCGCAACGCAGGACGAAGCTCGTCGTTGCTGCATACTGACATCTGGCTCGCGTGCCGGGAGAGGAAAACGGAAGACTGAGTCAAGGGTCGCCACCAAAAAAAAAGCTTTGTGGCTCTTTCTTTCCGAGGAAGAGAGAATGGGAAGAGACGTTGCATCCTCGGCCGGGCAGGTGGCTGTTTGAGTGGCTCCTGTTGTTCCGAAGAAATGAGATTCAACTGCCCAACCAATCCAGAAACCTGGAATTTGAAATTTGATTGCTACCTTTCATTGTCTTCTTTTTTTTTCAAGTAACTTTTGTATCAAACCCTAATCCTGGGGTTTTACGGGCTGTGGCCCGAGCAAGACGAGTGCGCCGCGCCGCGCCGCGCCGAGCTCTGGTCGATTCGCGTCAGGCCATATCCAGATAAGAGCTGACTTGTTGACTTGGGCTGGAGCTCTCCACATTGAATCTGGACCAGGTTCTTTTCTGCCATTTCCACCAACGCACCTTGCAGCACCACCGCCACACCATCGTCGGCAACATTCGAAGCGCGACTCATGCGACGAGAGCCGCTGACATGCACATCATCAGGCCCTCGTGGCTGAGCCATAGCGGCGAGCAGAAGGATTTCGAGGTGTACAGCTGTCATGTCTCCCCCGATGGCAGGCGGCTCGCGACTGCTGGTGGTGATGGCCATGTCCGTGTCTGGTCGACCGAGGCCATTTATCATGCCAAAGACGCCAGCTACACCAAGCCGCGACAGCTATGCCACATGAGCCATCATCTCGGCACCATACACTCTGTGCGATTCTCCCCGAACGGACGGTACCTCGCCAGTGGAGCCGATGACAAGCTCATTTGCGTCTACCATCTCGACAAGAACGCGCCGACCGTAACCTTCGGAAACAATGAGCCTCCGCCTGCAGAGAACTGGAAAACGTACAAGAGGTTGATTGGGCACGATAACGATGTTCAAGACTTGGCCTGGTCTCCAGACTCTTCCTTGCTAGTATCTGTCGGGCTTGACTCTAAAGTGGTGGTTTGGTCGGGCCACACTTTTGAAAAGCTCAAGGCTCTGCCAGCGCATCAAAGTCATGTCAAGGGTATCACGTTTGACCCTGCCAATAAGTTCTTTGCGACTGCGAGCGATGATCGAACGATCAAGATTTTCCGCTATACTCCCCCGGCGCCCAACGCGACGCAGCACGACATGGTCAATAACTTCATGCCCGAGACCACGATCAGTTCACCTTTCAAGAGCTCGCCACTTACTACGTATTTCCGAAGGTGCTCTTGGTCGCCCGATGGCAACCACATCGCAGCAGCAAACGCCGTTAATGGACCAGTGAGCTCTGTGGCCATCATTGAGCGCACACGATGGGATAGCGAAATCAACCTCATTGGACACGAGGCGCCCACTGAGGTGTGCATGTTCTCGCCACGATTATTCCATACGGTAAAGCCGGACGATAAGGCGACACCGAACGGAGAGGCTGGCCAGCTTGTCACAGTTATTGCATCTGCCGGTCAAGACAAGACATTGAGTATTTGGAATACCAACACCTCACGCCCTGTCGTCATCCTCCAAGACCTTAGCAGCAAGTCAATATCCGACTTGTCCTGGACGCCCGATGGGCAGACAATCTTTGCTTGTAGCTTGGACGGTGCCATTGTCGTGGTCAAATTTGATGAAGGCGAACTGGGTTGGGTCGCGCAGACAGAAGAAAACGCCAAAGCACTCCAAAAATACGGAGCATCCCGGAAAGGCATGGGGATAGCGGAAGACGTGGATGGGTTGCTGCTGGAG
Source organism: Moelleriella libera RCEF 2490 (assembly GCA_001636675.1). Classification (NCBI taxonomy): domain Eukaryota; kingdom Fungi; phylum Ascomycota; class Sordariomycetes; order Hypocreales; family Clavicipitaceae; genus Moelleriella; species Moelleriella libera. The sequence goes on along the minus strand of AZGY01000006.1, from coordinate 162,637 downwards.
ACGCTCAGCAAAGCGGGCGAATCGAAAGCAGTCGAGTCGAGGATGGGAGCATTGATGGGGGACTTACCGTCGGATACCCCGAGAGAGCCGACCCCCGCATCCAACGGAGGCAAATCCGACAAGACCGTGGCAGTAAATGGGGACTCGGGACAGGCCGACAAAGATGAAGCGGAGAAGGATGCCAAGTTGGCGGACAGAGTCAAGGAACTAAAGTCACGAGTCACAATCGGCAAAGATGGCAAGAAAAGGGTGGCGCCTCTTCTCGTTTCGTCATCAGGAACTGGTCAGTCATCTCTGCCGCAGACGCAACTGGTCGGGTCTACCGCGTCCAAGACGGCGCAGAACGACATACCGCAGACTGTGTTGGATCTCAGCAAGCCATTTGATGGCTTGCCAAGGGGCGGCATAGCCGCCATGATGCTGGGAAACAAGAGGAAGTATATTGCAGAAGAAGCCGAGGACGGCGATCCTCCCGCTGCGCAACGTTCGCTTGCCGGTCCCATTCCAATCCTCCACAACAGTGTCGATGGAGTTGAGCCTGCTTCTCTCACTCCGGTGCAGCACGGGGTGGTTCCCACACCCGAGTTCTTGCGACCGGCAGTCATCAGCCCTGCCATCTCCGTTGCGCAAGTCAGGCTAGCTGTGCCTCGCATCCGAGCACACATCATCCGAGCCATGGATCGAGGCATGTTGCAATCCGAAAGCAGCACCTTGGAGGAGGCCGCCAAAGCCCCCGAAAACATTGTCATGGAGGCGAAAAATGACATGAACCCGCGCGAGGCTTCCCACGTCTTGGTCACCAAGAAGGGAGAGCTACTGTGGCAGGAATTCCTCCCTCACGCTGTCATACTGATCACCGGCAACAAGAAGTTTTGGGCTGCAGCGTGTGAGGACGGCTCAATACACGTCTGGACTCCTGCCGGTCGGCGACTACTAAATGCAATCATACTCGAGGCACAGCCCATCATACTGGAATGTCGAGAGCACTGGTTGATGTGCATCACTGCGGTCGGTCTTGTCCACGTTTGGAACATCAAGACACAATCGTCGCCGCATCCGCCCACATCATTGGCTCCGATCCTTGACATTGCTGTCACATCTCTCCATCAGCATTCTGCAACTCCTGGCCCAGGCGTGACCTCGGCCCATCTTAACTCAACTGGCCATGCCGTCGTGACGCTTACAAACGGGGACGGCTTCTTCTACGCACGCGAAATGAATTCTTGGCAGAGACTCAGTGAAGCCTGGTGGGCCGTGGGCTCGCAGTACTGGAACTCCAACGACTCTTCCATCTCGGCTTTGCAGTCCACTGCAGTCGGCCCCGAGACGAACGAAAAGAAGGACAAGGCGAGCACTGTGACCGTGTCATCTGGGATCATTCCCTTCCTCGAACGTCACACGACAAACGAGTTTCTCCTCAAGGGACGTGCATATAACCTGCAAAGAATCGTCAAAGCTCTGATAGCGCGGAAAGGAGCAGAGGACCTGGAAAGCAGTATCAGTATCGCACACCTCGAAAATCGCATCGCGGGAGCACTTCAATTGGGAGCAAAGCAGGAGTTTCGTCTCTATCTATTCATGTACGCAAAGCGTTTGGGGGCTGAGGGTACCCGGCCGAAAGTTGAAGAACTTCTCAACAGCTTGATGGGGGGGATATTGCAAGACAAAGAGCAGGGCGGGGAGGACGGCCGGGGTTGGTACAGCGCTGGTGATGAAATCTGTGGCTGGAACCGCAAAGAACTTCTGAGGGGTGTAGTCCTCATCCTCGGTAAGTCTTTCAAGACCTGTACCAAACCGAATGACTATCCCAGACTACTGACCACTTGCAGGAAAATATCGCGAACTGCAAAGGCTGACCTCGCAGTACGCCAGAGTTCTGGACTTGAGTTTGACGGAAGGATCGGCAGACGTCGATGGCATGGATGTAGAGACATGATTGGTGCACATATATACCTTCACGGCGTCATCAAGTTTGTATATTAAAAGCACAGCGGAGATGGGACTTGATGTACTAGCTTGGTCATGGATCCGACGATCTGGCCCATTGCAGATTCCTGGCGTTTAGCGTGTTTATGGCGAACACGAGCGACCCAGATGGGCGGGCGCTTGGTTACATTTCATCAAGTCGGCCATAGCGTGCCTTAATCCATCACGACAGCGTTGCTGGGAGAGCCTCTCGCAGCCTCTGGGAGCAATCAGCATGTTGGCGTTGATACCTCGGGTGTGTGATGAATGGAAGGGTTCGCGGATACGGAAAAGTACAGGCTTGAGCCCAAGACGTACCACCTGAATTGCCTACCTTCCTGAGGCGCCGTCTCGGATATGAACGCCGAATGTCATTCCTTCGTTCGTGGCTCGCTCAAGCGGTGCTTTGCCACCTACTCCTTTAATTTCAGCACGACAGTGAATCACCGTCCCCGATTTTTCAAAAGTAAAATTGAAGTTGCGCGCAGCTGACCAACAAGCGGCAGGATGTCCTCACAGCTGCCTGCCAGCTGCCGAAGTTGTTTCACAAGAGAAAAAAAAAGAAGACCCTCCCCCCAAAAATACATATATCTGTGCGCCCTTCTTTCTCCCGGCAAAACTCCGTCTCCCGCCTTACATTGTTTCTTCACCATCCCTTTCCCTGGCCTCACTGACGCTCCTCTGTTAGATCGACGTAAACAACCCAGCAGCTTTGCGAATCCAGTGATCGATGTGCTCTTCTTCTCCTTCCTCATCTGAAAGCTTCTCCGTACTTCTTCGGCACCTTGCTGTTGGCTCTAACGGGACCAAAAGACGCTCGTCATCTCCCAAAAAACCGTCACGTGCTCCATCTTGGACCCAAGAATGATCAAGCGGACGCAATGCCAGCTTCTCTCACACATCTTTGTATGGCTTGCTGAATGGCTGTGGCTCGCAATACTCATCTTCTCCTCCTCACATGCCAGTAGTCTCTCTCTCCCGTCCTTGCAACCTTCGGATCGTCCTCCAAGAGCCGCGCTGGTCACGCTCGCCAACGAAGATGACCTAGAACCTTTACTCTCCTCCATCTATCAATTGGAAGACGCTTTCAACAGGAGATTCCACTATGACTGGGTTTTTTTCAGTACGGAGCCGCTCAGCGACAAGTTTCGCCAGATGACTTCGAATGCCACGTCCTCGACTTGCGTCTACGAACTGGTCAAACAAGGAGCAGTTGAGTTAAAGCGCTTGAGTAACTGCTGTCCTGAACAAGATGAGGCGACAAAGACTTTACGAGAGGCTCAGATCACGGTCAGAGGCCAACTACAGAGTCCTCGTCAGATTCGACGCTGGAGCAACGGCCCTTTTGCCCAGGAGAATCGACTTCAGGCGTATGATTGGTTTTGGAGGATTGAACCAGGGGTGAGTGGCCAAACTTGACCGTCTTGGAACACGGATACCAATGTGCAAACATAGACCCAATTCGCCTTTGACGTCGAATTTGACGTGTTTCGGTTCATGAGAGACCACAACATAGCGTATGGCTCAAACAGTGGTGGCTTCGCCTCGATCGGTACATCGTCAGTGTCGGAACAGGTTCGAAGATTCCTTGACAAACACGCAGATCTACTACACGCAGAGGCAGATGTATCATGGCTGCTGGACTCGAGTGCTGATGGCGGTCTCGCTCAAGCAACAAGATTCATGAAGGAAGTAAAAGCGCCCATGACACGCACTTTGCGTAAAGATGTCATTGCGGGTTAGTGGTCCAAGATGACTCACTTGGCAGTGCGCAATGAGGATGCGGCCAATACCCCGGCGGAAGCCTTTGCTGCGTGGCTGCGGGCTTTTTGCACCTCTGGCAATACACCAAAGTTCGAGATTGGATCGCTCAGCTTTTTTAGAAGCTCCAATCATCGTATTCTGCTTGAACACTTTGATGGGATCGAGGCAGGGGTTTACGCAGATCTGCACGACATGCTCGTGCCGACAATCAGCGCAAGCATGTTTCTGCCGCAGAAGAGTGTATGGAACCTTCGCCGCAAGGATCGAAGCCAGAGCAACTTGCCAAAGCCACCTAACTCGACGCCCGAACCGAAACTAAAGCTCTGGCACCGAGTGAAGAAAGTTCTACGCAACGATTCGTGTTTGAAGGTGGCGAGACCGGGCCAAGATTTCGGGCGGGACGGGCCGTTGGCTTTCAAAGACCGATTCGCTGTGTGGGACATGATTGCTGAAGACTTTGATCGGCAGGAAACCATACCAGGGCTTCGATCCGGGAATACAGTGATTGACGAGCGCAACTTTGCCCTCAGTTGAGCGAGGCTTGTTGGTCGATGTGGGGAGGCAGCAGGGGGAGCCAGGCGACTGAATAGAATCCTGACGTAGCGATGGTATGAATATCCCCGGGGGAAAAGATGCATCAAATACAGAAGATTTTATGTGGTGTGCCTTGATTTGCCGAGGTGTGACTCTCTGCCCGTTGCGACTGATGACGGTACAGAAATACTGCACTATAGCTTGTGGTCCTTGGCAGCGCGGCTGTCAAGCCGGATGGAGCATGGACATGAGGCGGGCAAGCAGTATGTACATGCATACATACATTCCCGCGGCCGGGATTTGACCTTGAAGGCGCGGCGCTACGCTATGTACGCTAAGTACACTACAGCGCGCACGGATGAGGGAGGCCCGGTTCCCGGGAACCGAAACTCGTTACCCGAACCCATTTTCCTTGGATCTGGGTGGCAGGCCAGCTGACCAGGCAGAACAACGAGAAAGCCGAGTCCTGCTCAGCTGTGGCGCAACAGAAATACCGGTGGGCGCCCGCTAGGTCATGGGACCCATGAAACCCTTGGATCGCAGCCAAGCATGACGATGTCTAGGGCCTCGCGACCGATGGCGGGCGACTGAGGCGAATCCCCGACGAGCATGCAGAACGAGTGGTTGCCCCTGTTGCCTTGCCTGCCAAGAAAAGCGCAAGGCAAGGGAGAGAGCCATTGACAGCTCAGCAGCGCGCGCAACGCAACGCAACGGGGCCAGGTACAATTAATTGCATGGCATTGAATTTCCAAAGTTAAAACTGGGCCGGTTGCGCTATATCCAACCGCCAAGCAAGCCTCGAAGCCCGACCTGGAAAGCACTGTACGCGGCACGCAAGACGTCATCTAACTATTTTCTGTGTTGAACTCTTCGATTCACGGTACGGTTGCTTTACCCCGGATTGTTTCCATCGTGAGACTGTTTTGGGCGTCTGCTGCATCTGCCAACAATTGAGGTGAGGTGAGACAGCAGACGCGCTCGGGTCACGATTCGCTCTCGTGGGCAAGCCTAAAACGCAGAGTAGCTTCTCAGCCACATTTGGTCTGGGTGCAACGTCGAACAGCCCGGCCGACGACTTGCCACCGGGGTTTTTTTTTTGGTTTTTTTTTTTTTTTTTTGTTATGATTTTATACTCACCCCAACCTTGACTGACACTCTAAAGACACCGTCTCGCTTTGCTCACGTAGCTTCCGGACTGACTGTCGCTCTCGCCTGATAAAAAAAAACAAAAAGACAAAAACTCGCTCTCACTCGCATCGCAAGTTCTCACAGGTCGTCATTTCTCCTGACTCGGTCGATACCTTGCGCGCTGCCGTCACCCCTCTCGTCCAATTGTCGCGTTTGAAATTGAACCATCTCCGAGTGGATAAGGGCGAGAGCTCCCATGCCGCAATCGTGGTTTGCTTAACAGCACTGCTTTTGACAATCGTCAAAACATGGTCATATTCGAGGCGGCCGCTCCCCGAGGGGCAGTCGGCGTCGGCAGCTCTCGGGGCGCAAAGGGATCCGGAAACGCCAGGAATTTATCACTCATTTTTGTAGGTGCTCGTTGCGTGCTGTTGGCTTGCGCCTCAGTCTTTGGGCGTGTTGACGCGGCTCAAGCTGACCTTTTCCCAAAGTTGACCTTTCAAAATTCAGCACTGATCCTGGTACGTACGAATCACACGAGCAAACAATTCGCTTGTCAAGATATCAGGTCGTGCCAGACTAACACAAACAATACCAGGTGATGCACTATTCAAGAGTCATGCCTCCAGACGGCGACCACAGATACTTCACTTCGACAGCTGTGTTTCTCAACGAGGTCATCAAGCTAGCCATTTCGCTGACGTTGGCCATGTACGAGACATCAAAGACGCTTGCGCCAAGCACCCCGGCAACCGTCTTGTTCGAGCAGATCTATAATGGAGTTTTCTCCAGCGACGGCTGGTTGCTGGCCGGCCCGGCCGCGCTCTATACGTTGCAGAACCTGTTGCAGTATGCTGCAGCTGGGAACCTGGATCCAGTGCATTTTCAAGTACTGTATCAAGTCAAGGTGCGACTTGACATTTCGCGAGACCGTGGGGTCGCCCGCTGACGCGCGCATTTAGATCATCACAACGGCCGTATTCAGCGTCATGCTTCTCCGACGGCAGCTCGGCTTCAAGGGTTGGGTGTCCCTCGTTATTCTCACGTGCGGCGTGTGCATTGTTTCTCTGCCGTCGTCCGAGAAGCCGTCCGACTCGTTCCTTCTGCACGGTGTTCCCGATCATTTCTTCCCTCGGTCGAAACATGAGCTCGGCCAGACCGTGGCGGGAGCAGCCATCCCCGAACCTGCCCTGCACCTCAGCAAGCGATCCGCAACCTACGAAGGAATCGCTAAAGATTTACCTCCCGCCGACCCCATCATGAACTTTTCGGTCGGCGTTACGGCCGTGCTGATCTCGGCCGTCGTGTCGGGCCTTGCCGGCGTTTACTTCGAAAAGCTGCTCAAAGAGAGCTCCACAAACGCAAGCGTCTGGATGCGCAACATCCAGTTAAGCTTCTACTCCCTCATCGCTGCTTTCATGGGTGGCTGCGTGTACCAGGATGGCGAAGGTATCCGGGAGCACGGATTTTTCGAGGGCTACAATGCAGTCGTCTGGGCCACTATCCTACTGCAGGTTGCCGGCGGCCTGCTGGCCAGTCTCGTCATTCGTGATGCCGATAACATTGTCAAGAACTTTGCCACCAGCATCAGCATCGTCATCAGCTTTGTCGTCAGCATGTGGATTTTTGATTTCACAGTGAACGCGACAGTAAGCGAGGCCGACCCTGATTCATGGTTTTCAAGAAAAAGACTGACCTGAGATTTCCCCAGTTTCTGCTCGGCACTTCGCTTGTGCTCCTGGCCACGTACATTTACAGTGTTCCCGAGAGGAAACTGCACCGTCCAAGTCCAGTACGAATCGTTAGTTTCGAGAAGCCGGCCATCGAACAGACAATCACCCCACTACAAACACCCCGAACCGCTGATTCGCGCCGGCTGAACGTGGATCCATTCGACGGAAGGAGCCTTGGAAAGTCAACAAGTCGTCCGGGAAGCCCCATGCTGACGCGGTCAGGCAGCCGGACGCACATGCCTCGAGAGGAGCGCTAATGGCTGCAATGTCGGATAGCAGCGGAGCTGTGTCGATTCAGCCGCTCTGCAGCCAGACGGACGGCTTTTAATTCCGGGCATAATCGAGCATTTGTTGAACATTTGGCGATCATTTGGCGATCATTGGCACTTGCATTTTGTTTCCATCTCTGGTGGGTAGGACACGGTCGGTGACCGGCTGGCGGCTTGAACACGGGCCATTTTTGGTACAGAGGGGAGGGCTCCTGCCTGATAGACATTGGCTTAGAAGAGCCGGGCAGCAATATCGCATCGCATCAAGCGACAAAAATAATGTTCGAACTGGGGCATACATTATTTCCCCGTTTGCGCGTGGGTGATGCATGCACACGTGGCGTCGATTCCTGCTACGTTTGGCCTGATGATGGCTCGCTGGCCCCTGTCACCGGCTTCCCGACTGCGGAAATTGTCTGCCTTTTCCCCAGCCTTTGCCTCGTCGCCAACTCCTCGGATGCCTGCGCCTGTTGGGTGTCGGCACCTGCCGACTTGGGCGAGTGCGGTCAGTGCATGGCGGATCCCCCGATTTCCAATCTCCCCGGTCCTCTGCAGGCTGGCTGCATGAGTGCGGCCGGTCGACTTCCATTCATGACATCACAGCATATGCCGCCCAGCGGTCAGCTTCCGCAGCATGTTATTACTCGTTCGTCAAGAGCAGGAGAAAAATTGGATTCGAACACGGGTATACGAAAAATGCCGATTCCCTAAAAACACCAAGGGAGACTGGAGCCAACCGGGACCGGGACGGGGAGCAGTCCCCGATTGCCCCGAGATTGAAGTCGTCCAAGCCCACCGCAACACAACATTTGCCGTGGCCTTTGGGGAAACAGGCAGGCTGGACGCAGCATGCGGTGCGAGGCCGCCTGCAGGTCTGTTTGATAACGGTAATCCGAATCGCAACACCTGCCGCGGGGAGGCCAGCCCCAAGGTTGTACGTGCATAGCTCCGTCAGCAAAGCGTTGTCTGGTAGTCAGGATTTAAAAGAATTTTTTTTTTTCTTTTAAAAAAAAAGATATTTTCCTGACAAAGGCAAAGGTCAGCCAAGAGGGGGAGAAGTTTTCATCCAAATGTCGAATCTTAGGGTTGGCTCACGCAAGCTCTCGCTCACACCGCCTGTGCTGTGTGTGTGATGAGTCCATCTGTCTCTGACAAAACACTCCCTATCTTCGTTTGCCTTGCCGCGTTGGCCGCCGTTAGATTCCACCCCTTCTTTACTCGTCACTCCCCCCTTTTTCCCTTTGTCTTCCATTCCGGTCCGTGTACATTGTTCTGGAAAGACTCTTTTTTTTTTTCGCATGGCGCCGCGAATTGAAAGCTGGGACGACTTCCTATGGGTCGCCGAGGCAGTGGACGAGGAGACGGGGCAGTTTCGGTACACCAGGGTGGTGGCGACGGCGGAGGAGGACGACGACGACATGGTGTTCCACGGGTACTTGTACAAACGACAGGCGGACGTCTCTCTGTCCGAGGCCACCGGCGCACTCGCTCGCATCCCAGACGACGAAATCTTCCCCCGGTGCTCGAGATCCCTTGGCCTGACTCGCGCGCCGGACGAACTCCAGCCGTGCACGTATATTAAGCGGCCCAACCTGGCACTCTACGACCAGCTCCTCCTCGCCCGTTGTGACGTGGTGGTCGACGTTGTCCGCAAAGAGCTCCTGGAAGAAGCACAGGCGCTCGAAGCCGTGACGGCCGGCGACTCCTCCTCCTCCTCCTCTCCGCACCCCAACTTCATCGGCTACTACGGCTGCCGGGTCCGCCGCGGGCACATCACCGGCATCATGCTCGACCGCCACCCTTTTGACCTGCACGGCTATCTGAAAAGCGGCCACGTCCTTGGGGACAAGGCGTGCTTTATGAGGGGGCTCGCATCGGCGGTGCGGTATCTGCACGCGCTGGGCTGGGCGCACAACGACCTGACCCCGTCGAACGTCCTGGTGTCGGACGACCAGAGTGCCATTCTGGCGGGCTTTGGGGCCGCGCGCAGGATAGGGGAGAGGCTGGGCGCGAATCGGGGCACAGAAGGGTGGACGGAGCACGATGTTGATGATTATACCACCTCGAAGGCGGAGCATGATGTCGAGGCGCTTGCCAGGTTGAACGCTTGGCTGGATGACCCTACCTTTTGAAGGGGTGGGGGGGGAAAACCAGGATGGGCGCGGCTGGCCACATCTGGCTGGGACGGTGTAGGTCGGGCTCACTGGGCTCAGTCTCTTTCTGTATGGGTTATCTGGGCAGCCAAAAACGGGCATCTTGCCATGGTGTCATGTACGCCAGCCAACGTGGCATGGGAGAACTTGACTCGTTTTCGACCACCCACCCGCGGCGGCTGAGCGCTTGAGGAACTGTAAGCGTGAGCGGAACTCATGGAGACGACGCTTGGGTTTGAGGATTTAACAATGAGAAGCTGAATGATGACGGCGTTTGATTAGCAGGTTTGCGACACCAATTGCTGCCGGAGGATGCTGATGCTGAGGCCTGTGCGCTCTGAACGAGCACCCATTTGCTTGTGATACGGCTGTGCTTCCGCCAGGGACCAATCGAGCGTAGCAAGGATTGCCCGGGGCAGGGCTGCTGGAGGCACTTATTCGGCTGCGCAGTTACCAAGAGAAACCGGAGCTTCTCTAGCTGGACTTGTTTTCTTTACTTTAAGGAGGTTTATGTGGTGGACACGATACGCCCGTACAGTCGCGACACTCGTTCTCTTCCCTTTTCTCATTCTCTTCTTCTTCTTGCCCTTGTCCTTCTCCATTTCATTCATTTTCTTATCCCCCCTTATCTTCTCTCAAACGTTTCTCAATAAACTCTGCGGTGAATTACATAGATTCCTGTCAGGGCTCCTCTCAACTCAACTCAAAGCAGCAGCGAGCCAGCCCGCGTCTTTTCCTAGTCACAATGTTCTCCCCGCGTCCTCTCAGCCTAGAGGAGTCAGGTCAGGTCGGCTTCGTCACGAAAGAAGACCCAGGCAATTGAAAGCGCGCTGGCGAGTTCCTTCAAAATACTCGGTGAGGACAGTGGATGGGCCATTCAATCTTGCGGCCCAAGTGGGCGGGGCCTATGCAGGTCACATGCCTGATTGCTAACGATGCGTTCGTCTGACATGACATGAACAATGATTCCTTTGGCCTATTTCTTGCTCGTATGAGCGATTGTCGCTTTCAACTGGAAGTCTATGATCTCTTCGCGCCACCTCTCAAGCCTTCAGCCGCGGGAGGCCCGCTACGTAATATTGAATCATTGCAACGTCAATGTCTCACGGCTTCCGGCCCCCCTGTCCGCTCTTTACCCTCCTCACATGGAAGAATGCGATTCAGCAAAAGATCAGGGAATACGTTGCTCTGGTTGACGACAGAGGCGCGACTTCCATAGCTTCCAATCACAGGAGCAATAAACCTTCATTATTCATTATTCGGCTGTCCTTGACCAGGTTCCTCCCCCCTCCGGGCAGGGGACCTAGAGTAGGACCACTCCCGAACAATCCAGGATTTACAGTCTTCAACGTTCTTCTCCTTCAGTGGCTCTCGCAGCCGGGCCGACTAACCCTGCGAAGCCGAAGCAGCCAACTGCCATGCAGGAATCGATGCTTTTGTCGCGTGCGTGCCGTTTGATGTAGCTGGTGGCCGGTTCGAACTGCTCTGTGCTGGAGTCTCGGAAGACGCAGAAGACGGCACCGCAGAATTGCCGTCATCAGCGCTAGGGGGACTTTCGACGATGGCAGGATTCGGAGTCGTCGAGCGGCTTGCCACGAGGGTGCCGCCTGTTTGGCGACTGTACATGCTCCCTGGCGGAGCAGGCGATGGTATCGGCGCCATCCGCTGGGAGACCAAGGTTTTGAGGCTCGTGAGCTCCGTGTTGATCTCGGAAAGGCGATTGTTGGTAAGATTTTTCTGGTTCTCCATGGCTTTGGGTATCGCATCCTTCAGAGCCTGTACTTCGTCCCGAATCTGCTGCGCATCATTTTCTCGGCGACGGTTTGCAGATTTGAGATCGGTCATGACTGTTTGCAGCTCTGAAATGGCCGAGTCCAATCTCTCCGTCCTCTGCTTCTCGGATTCTTTGAGAACCTCCGTGTCCTTGGCGAGCTGCTCAACGAGCGCGAACGCCTTGTCAAACTGCACTTCTATCGACTTCTTATCCTGTTCCAGCCTTTCGGGTGTCGGTGGCGATATCAGAGGATATACGTAGCGCTGTGCATCGTTCGTCAGCCGCGCCCAGACTTTGCGACGCACCTGCCTCGTCGACATACCTTGCTCAGCGAATATAGACCGTAGCCCAGCCCGCTGACGACAGTCGCCATGATGAACCAGTCTCGCCAGTCTCGCCGCGGTAAGGGAGGCGACGGTTGCCATGCCTGTTGTGGATAGTTTGGATAGTATTGCTGAGGAGGACCTGGGGGCGCGTTGTACTGTGTGACGGCACCGGGGGCCGGACCGCCGCCGGCTCGGGCCAAAGCGATGTTGATCTCTTCGCGCGTCAAGTTCTTGGATTGGAGAAACGAGATTTTGTTTTCGACGCTGGACGTGGCCACTGTTGGATCCTGCAGAACTGCCGCGGCAAGTCAGAGCGCTGGCAGCGGACGCAGAAAGCTGGTCTTTACTCACATTGGACCTGGAGAAACTGTCAGTACTGCTACTGCGGAAAGACATCGAGGCATGGGCGCCACTTACCGCAGAGGCCACGAGATCCTCGCGAATTGCCATTGTGCACGAGGCGCTTGAATAGGAATTATCACAAGATCAACACCGACTTGAACAACGGAGTAGACCATGAGCCGTCCAGGAATATGTACAATCGACCGTCATCTGTCGCTTGGAAACGCTGCGTCCGGCGAAAAGCGAGGAATGAATGAGCCGAAGTAGCTAGGTGGGGCGCTTGACCATATCGCAGCCGAGGCTGGTGACTGGGTCTCGCCTTACCCGCCTTGTTAACTGCGTCACGTGCTCGTGCGCTACGGAGCAGCCTGGCCCCACTCATCTCGTGGCCGAGCGGGACGCGCCCAATCACCCTGTTGCATCCTGGTTTGTTTACTTTTCCCCATAGCAACACGGTCCAGATGTTGGAAGAGGCAGACATCACCGTACTGCGCTCGTCAATTGAGAGGCAATAGACCTCAGTCGTTGTTTCCAGCTATCTGCGCTGGATCCGACCGCACACTTGCAGAAACTCACGCGCACTTTTGCAGAGGAAATCGCGCCACAAACATGTCCCAGGACACGGGCGCGTGGAGCGTTCGCCGACCAAGAGAAGTAAGCCGACGCATCGCGCGAGTGAAGCCTACACAGATCGTTCAAATCGCTTCAAAAGATGCCGTACTGACAATGGTCTGACAGACTCTTGGAGGTATATCGGCCAACGTGGGGATCCCACCACCGGGCTCATCGTTGAAACGTGCCAACTCGACCAACAATGGCCACGGCCGCTCGGTCTCGGGATCTAGACAATCCCTTGCCATGTCGAAGCTCAACCAGCCAATGCTCCAGCGAACATCCTCCGGTGCGAATCTGGCCGACATCGGTCTCTCCTCCGTGAGACGCTCTTCCTCTCAGCCGAGGGGCGCCCTCAACTACATCCCACAGACACCCGGGGCGACAAGACTTTTTCCCGATGCCGAGAGACGGAGCAGCGTCTTCCGGCCGAGGCAGTCGATTGCGGGCGGCATTACCAGCCATCACAGTTTTTTTCAGAACACGTCACAGCCGGCGGGCGTCTCGAGGGACCCGCGGCCACTAAGGGATCGGTCGTTTCAAGCCCGGATGGGCCAGGAGCTCACGGAGTACATGACGCAAAACGGCTTTGAGCTGCAGATGGGCCATGTCTTGTCGCCAAACGTCATGAAGTCTCCCACGCAAAAAGACTTCAACTACATGTTTCAGTGGCTGTACCGTCGAATCGATCCCAATCACAAGTTCATGAAAAACATTGACCAAGAGGTTCCGCCCATCTTGAAACAGCTTAAGTACCCATACGAGAGGAGCATAACCAAGAGTCAGCTGGCAGCTGTCGGTGGCCAGAACTGGAGTACCTTCCTAGGTCTTCTGTACTGGATGATGAACCTGGCGCAAATGGTAGACGGCTTCCTCGGCAACCATTACACGGATGCTTGCCTCGAAGCAGGAGTAGACGTCGGCGTCGACCACATCGTCTTTGACTTTCTCAGCACAGCCTACCGAGACTGGCTCGACATGGATGAGAACGTGACGGACGAGGACACAAAACGCGCACTCGGGCCGCACTTTGATAGGATGGCCAAGGCATTCGAGCACTCCAATGACAAGTACATTTCGCAACTCGAAACGCTCGAAGCCGAAAACGCAAGGCTGCAGAAGGAGATTGAGGACTTGGAGAAGTCGATGCCTGATCCTGTGGAGCTGGACAATCAGTACAACACCATGGAGGAGGACAGAGTTGAGCTCGAGAGGTGGTACACGAAGGTTCAGCAACGACTCGATAAACGGAATAATGAAATTCAAGGGATTGGAGAGGCGTTGGACCAGCTCGCGGACGAGGTTCAGGAGGCCGAAGGCGAGCGAAGGGGACTTCAAGAGGCGGTGGATGCAAAGGGCATCAGCATGCAGGACATTGACCGCATGAACTCGGACCGCACTCGCCTCCAGCACAACATCAAACTCGCCGGGAAGAGACTCGAAGAGGTGAAGAGGAACGTCGCGGAGAGGGAGGTCGAGGCCAACCGACGGCTGGAAGAGCTGGAGCACCTGGTGCACAAGTACAACACCCTCGGTTACAAGATTGCCATGATACCCGCGTCAGCGACCAACGCCAGGGGGAAGGAGTACGAGCTGCAGATGACGGTCAACGAGGGCCCCGACTTCACGAGCACCAACTTTAGCGCCTCGAGGAACACGCCCCCGTCAGCCGAGCGGCTCCTGGTGGACGCCACGACGGGGTACCAGCCAGACCACGTGCTGAACCTCGACCTCCGCGGCCGGATCAGCGGCGTCTTCTCGTCGCTGCGCGAGGAGATTGCCGAGCGGCGGACGGGCGTCATGGACAGCATCATGCACGACCAGGAGCTGCTCGAGGCCATGGAGGACGCCATCGAGGAGAAGCGCAAGGAGGTGGAGGCGCTGAAGCACCGCGTGCGTCTGGCCGAGGCCGAGTACGACAAGACCAAGGAGGCAAAGAACACGGAGCAGATGACGCTCGACGCGCAGATCGAGAAGATGGAGGACGAGCTGTCCAAGATACGCTCCGGGCTGTCCGAGTCAGTCCAGGTGCTCGAGCAGCGCGAGGACAACATCACCATAGAGTAAGTTTGTTTCTCGTCGTCTGTCTGTCTGCACTGCTACCGGGACGCCGACGAAGCAGCTGACGTGTTTGCAACAGGTACGAGCAGCTGGTGCACAGGGCCAGCGCCCTGCGGGAAGAACTGCACACAGAGACCGATCGCATGCTCAACGACGTCGTCAAGTTCAAGATGCACATCCAAAAGGGCCTGGAAGACTACGAGAGCTTCGTCGCCGACGAGCTGGAGAGGGAGCTCGGCGTCGACGACGGCAAGGACGACACTCGTGCCATGGACTGGTCGTGAGACGGGCAGGCAGGCAGATGGAGGACATGTGAGGGGCGCTGGAATAGTCATTGATCGGGCGTTTTGGAGTGCGGGCAGAGGGCCATGCATATATATAGGAGACGTGAGGCTTGTTTTCTCGGAGATACCACTGTTTGACCTTGGACATTACGACTTTATGCATCATTCATTGTATACATGGTTTTATACATGACTTTTCCGTCGCAGTGAGCCTCCGGCGGGCCGGCCTCGCTGCGCTTGAACCACTGCATGCGAGAGCTCATCCACCCCGAATCAGCAAGTTGCCATCTTAGGCAATGTGGTCTCTGCTGTGCTGTGGTGTGTCATTTGTGTCTGTCTGTCTGTCTGTGTTTGTGGCGCCGCCGCCTTGTGCCATGTAGTGGCGGTGGTGGGTGTGAGTGAGCAAAGCAGCCGCAGATGCCAAAGAGCAGAGAAGGAGCAGAAAAGAGGCGCAAATGTGAATGCATCGCTCAATGCCATAGTTACACTCAGCAAGAATCCTGCGCACCGCACCCAAAGGAAACAAAAAGAAAGGCCATGCTATCGCCTACCCAAACCAACCCGCCCATATGCAAGAAAGCAGCAGTATCACGAGAAAGAAATACAGGAAAAGAAACGCAACGCCATGTGTTATTCTCCCCCCTTTTATTGAAAATCTTGTCAGGAAGCGAGCCGCCCCGCGAACAGGTTCCGCGCCAAGTCATGCCCCAACACGGCCGTCACGGCCGCAGCGCCGCGCCAGTCTACCGTCGTCGTCCCATGCTGCTGCTGCTGCTGCTCCCGCTCGCGGTACCACACGTCCCGCGCAACCCAGCACAGCGCCGCCAGCGCAGCTGCACTCAGCACCGGAGAGAACAACGACAGCAAGTACGCCCCCCGTGCGGGCGCACGTGCGGATGTGGGTGATGGTGAATGGTACGCCGTGCCGCGCAGGGCCGCGACGCCCGCAACACACAGAGCAGCCAGCTGCATCTCTGCCCTGTGCGAAGTGCGCGCAAACATGGAAACCAGCCACATCAACAACGCAAGACCAAGAAATACAGTCTGCGCCCCAACCACCCTCACGGGAGTACCTTTATGGGGATTGTTCCTTGCCGTGGTTCTTGTGTTGGGCAAAGTGGTGCCAGTCGTACGCGCGCTCCTCGAGTTCGGAGACGGCCGCTTTTGCTCCGGCTCCAGCTCTGAATCTGAATCTGGATCTGGATCCAGAGAAAAGCTCGAGCTCAAAAGATCAGCTAAAGAGCTCGCATCTTGGTCTTTCTGCGGTGCAAAGAAGCTCGGCTGCTTGAACTCCACGCCACTTCTTGTCAACGACGTGCTCCCGCTTACGACAGCGTCCGTACGAGAACGAGCTGCTTCGTGCCCTCTGCGTGAAAACATGGCTTGTCCTGTGTCTTTGCGAGGGTCGTGCTGCTGCTGCTGCTGCCGCTGCTGCTGCTGACTAGGGGCCGTCTGGGCTGACCAGATGGGATTTCGGAGCCGGCGCGCCGGGTCTGCAGGCGCCGCCGGCACCTTGAACCAGAACGGGTTCTCTGTCTCTGAGCCATTCTTGGGCTGCCCGAACGTGCTGGGCGCGGGAGACGACGGCTCGTGCTTGAACAGATGCCGCTGGGGTGTCATGGGCGACCAGTCCATTTCTTGGTCGTAGTGGACTTGTTGTTGCTGCTGCTGCTGCTGTTGCGGTTGTGCCTGGATGTCTCCTGCCAGACCGAAGGCGGACCGGAGGGGTTGGCGGCGGTTGTCCATCGCGGCACGCGACGTGTCTTGGAAGGGGGTCTGCGGTGAGGGAGAAAAGCCCGCGCCGACTGTTTTGTGCCGAGGCGTGGCATTGGTCGAGTCCAGTGCATCGTTGACGAGCTCCGAAAAGGTCTTTGCGTCCTCTTGTTTCCGCTGCGTTGTCGATGGCCTGGCCTCGCTCGAAACAAAGGACTTGTCGGGCGTTGCGAAGAGAGGCGTCATGTCTACTCGGATACACCTGCCTGCCAGCGAGTAAGTCTGCGACTATGTTAGCCACCAGCCTTGCCACCCGGGACAAAATGATGAGCTAGCATCTCACCATGAGCGTCACGGCAGCCATGGCTGCGTGCCTGCCGAGCCTAGCTGTGGGAGAGGCAGCCGTGTGTGGGCTCGTGTCCAGGCTGCGGAAGATGAAGCGGAAGAAGATAATCAGCCCCTGAACGGAATACCATTGCGTGAATCCGAGGAGATGTCGCGCGAAACCTCGATTGACCTGGACAAAGTGGGGATTCCACCACGCGGCTAAGAAAGCCAGCCGCAGGCTCCATGTGATGGCTGTTTCTGAGCTGGGCAGAACATCAGCTCCGAGCTTGAGAGCTGAGGCCGCGGCAGCTAATGTGCTCCGACCTGCATCAGGATCGCGTATGCCACTTTCCGTCTCTTGCAAAGCTTGGGCGACCGCTTGACAGTGCCACAACACCTGCGTCGCGAAGCCCATCCGCCACAAGAACCTGCCCAAGGTGTCCACCCAGTCCAGCTTCGACCTGGTACGTGTCTTGCGTCGTCGAGTGAGATTCATCATGCGCCTCAAGTGATCTGTCTTGGCCGTATAGCCGGCCTGTCGTATCCTTTCCTCAACCTTGTCCGCGCAGTCGCCGCAGACCTGCGGATAGCGGGCTTCCAGGTTGCGTCGATATCGGTAGTAGTTGCGCTCGAGCTCTGGATAGTCGGGATCGGCGGGATCATCTGGCAAGTACTGCGCCAGGGACTTTGTGAAGAGGTGCTGGTTCTTCAGGCACCTTTGGCAGAAGATGTCGTCCTGTCGCGGCGAGGCATCTGGCTGCGGTGCCGCGTACTGGACCGAGACGGCTGCTTCGCGCTCGGTGGCCACGGGAGGGTCGGTGATTTCGCCATTCTAGTCTCCAAAATTAGCGTCTCGGGGGCATCGAGAAGCCAGCGTAGTCATCCTGGAAGGCATCACAGGGAGGGGATGAAAGAAGGGCGTCCGTACTTGATCTAGGTAATTGGTTGCGTCGCAATGCAGACATTGGAAATCGCGAACGGTGTCATCGAACCTGAGGGCCGATCTCCTGCCGCAGTAGAAGCAAGCAAGGTACTTGGCGGCTCGTAAGCGCACCATGCTGCATCGTACCGGTGTCTGAGCACGGCAGCAGTGAGTCGCTCTGTTGACGAGAGGTTGTGGTGGACAGATGGCTTCCGATTCCGACCGGCGTCAACAACTTTGTTGCGTTTGCGCATTGAAGTCTAAGGATTCTGCCCAGGGCGGTGGGGGATATCCCTGTCTGTTGATGTCCGGCAAGCTCCAGCACATGGCAACCCAGCCAGCCCAGGCTGCCCAGGTCCACGCTTGGACGCCACCGAAACCTCGATAATCGAGTGGCGTCCGGTGCATCGGCGAATGAAACGGCGTCGTGATGTTGTTCCCGCCGGTCCACCTGTTGTGGTCTCTTTTTTTTTCAGGCCAATCTAGGGGGGATGGAAGCAAGGGGCCGCGCTCGCTCCGGCTTCCTCTTCCAGGAGTGACAGGGCGCTTAATCCAAATCCCTCGGCCCTGCTGTCGGGAGCAACTCACCTTGACGCAGAAAAAATTCGTCTGGTCTGAGTCGTGGAGTAGCTGCTAACTTGAATTGATTTACGATGCGTCCTTCGCCGAAACTTCGTCCCAAGTAAAGCGTGGCGTGCGATTGCCCAAGGTACCTGGGCAGGTATCCAGTTATGCATATTGCATCGCCTGGAATCATTCGTCTTCACCACGGGTATTCATCCAAAGTAAATTATGGGGTAGTCATTGCCTTGGTATATGTGTTGGCGTGATACAAACCAAAATGAAGTGCAAGAAAAGAAGAAAGAAAGCAAACCCACTCCCGGCTTCCCCCCGAGTCTATTCACACGTCATCCTCTAAAAATCTCCTCACCAACAAATTGAACCTCGTGTCCTGCTTTCGTACTATTTCCGGCGTCAACTTGCTCAGATACCGATCCGAGGCCATGTGACTCCAGGCGTGGTAGGCCAGCTGGCCCTCGAACAGGGCGCCGCCGTTCTTGCGCATCTCCTCCTGCCAGCGCTGGGCCTCGTCCTTGTTGATGGGCTCGTGCATCCACCGCACGTGGTTCCACGTCCAGGTCGGCCAGAAAAAGGCCGTCGGGGGCAGGGTGCAGACCTCGTCGGGCTGCTTGTCGGCAAGGGCTTTGGGGAACAGGGTGCTCTTGTAGGTCCAGTCCTTCCGGGGCTGGCCGCGCTCGTACTCGTCCAGCCAGCGGTGGACAAACATGCTGTTCTTGCGCGCGGCGATGACCGAGTTGCGCAGGCCCCAGCGGTTGCCGCCCTCGTGGCCCAGCACGATGTCGCGCGGCCGCGGCGGGTTGAGGATGCTGGTGAAGGGCCGGAGGGCGAAGGCGTCCATGTCGATGTAGACGCCGCCGTTCTCGCGCAGGATCTGGAGACGCCTGATGTCGGCCAGGTAGGCAATGTCGTGGCCCGACGTGTCGCCGAGGTAGTGCTCGATGAGATGGACCTGCTTCCTCAGCCGCCGGATCCAGGGATTCGAGAGGGGGTCCATCTTCATCTTGGCGCCGCCGGCGCCGTTGTGGGTGACGAAGGCGTGGTGCAGGAAGATGGCCGTCGGCTGCAGCGACACGATGGCGCTGCGGACGGCGAGGTAGTTGATAAAGTCAAACTGCATGCCCTTCTTCTGGGCCAGCGGCGCCTTGAAGATGTACATGAAGTGCACCACGTTGGGGATGGCGTCGCCCGCGCTGCCCGAGTGCGGGCTGCCGCTCAGGCACGCCAGCTCGTCCTCGGTCGCCGTGAAGGTCTGCTCGAGCTGCCGCTGGATCGACCACGGGTGCTTCTGGCTGGCGTAGTCGTAGAAGCTGTAGAGCGGCGATCGGAACAGGTACGCGACGACGAAGAGGCCGAGCACGACCGCTCGCAGCGGTGTAACTCGACATAGCCTGCGGAGGACGACGAGCCGTCGATGTCGAGACGCGCGGGAGGCATCTTTGAGGAGCATCGTGGCTCTCCTCTCCCTCTCTCCCTCTTTCCTCTCTCTCTCTCTCTCTCTCTCTCCCGTTTCTTTCTTCCTTTCTTTCTTTGTCCACTTCCTTTCTTCCTAACCTCCTCTCCCTCTCACTTTTCCACACAAAATTGATCTCTCTCTTCTTCGTCGCGTCGTCGCGGAGAATATAACGCAAGCCTCCTCTCGTGTTGCTCTAGCGCCGAGGAGAAGTGAGAGTAACAACGGAGCTTCCAGAGAAGCTTCGACGCAAATCAGGGACTCGAAGAAAAAAAATGGCAAAGACATGTGGAATGACGATCTCAGGGCCGCCAGATGATTATATGTCAATTAAGTCATGCCTACGCCAGGGAGAGGAACGGAACGGCGCAAGGGGGGGTTACATGAGATGGATTCTGGGATGGCCATCAGGTCTCCCCCCCCCCTCTCGCCGCCCCTGTCGTTCACTTTTTTTCTTTTTTTTTTTTTCTTTCCTTTTCCTCCAAGCTGTCCGGCAGGGAATGCTGACCACGCAGCCAAGGAACCGATCAACCGATGGCTAGGACGAACCACTCATTTTTGTCTCAGAGAAAGGGGAGGGGAGGGGGGCCGCGGCGGCGCGGCGCAGGCTGATTATTGTATCTGTGTGGCCTTGCCTGCATGTCCCGCCCGCGGTTCGCACCAGATCGGTGCTGGCTCAATTTGATTTCGCCTTCACGCTGCATGACATGGGTTGCATGGCTTGACGCGCATCTTGTCAGATCAGAAACGGTCAAGAGATGGTCACGGCCCGGTCCAATTCGTCTCCTCTCGCGAGGTTCGGTGCAGACACAGCCCGAAGACACGCGCGCGCGCTGTTATCTCGTTGCTCTTCAGTCGTGTTGCTCGCTATCTCTCGCTTCCATCCCTGGCTCGGTACGGGTACATTACAGCAGCGATCGGTCAGGCCCCTCCTCCCCACCCCTCCCATCCCCCTTGGCCGTCCGTCTGATCCACCCAACCCGTTCCGCCCCAAGAAGGGGGGCTCCACTTTCCTGAGTGACCACAGCACACATGTGGTCCAACAGAAACGACTTTGCTGGCCTTGCAAGCCCGACGTCATAATTTCACATCACAGACTTGCATTGGCGCGTAGCAGCAGCAGCAAACCACATCGTCCAACAGCTCCCGTGATAGCCATCCCAATAACAATAATGCCACCATGACCGCCAAGCCCTTGCCGGCCTCTCGCGCCGCCGCCGCCATCCCATCTCCATCACCGCTCCTCCTAACCTTGCGTTTCTCAACCTCCATCCCCGATCTAGACCTGGACATCGCCCATCCGCAAACCACCACGGCCCTCTCGCTCAAGCACATTCTGCGCCAGCGTCTCGCGACGCGCAACCGTCTCCGGCTCATCTACCAGGGCCGCATCCTCCCCGACGCCTCGGCCCTCAGCACCGTCCTCAAGCGGCCGCCGCCGGCCCTGCAGCCTCCTCCCACTTCCCAACCGCCACCGCTTGACACCAAGGGCAAGGGCAAAGCCGTCGACGCGCCCGACGTCCCCGCCAGGATCTACATCAACTGCTCCATCGGCGATGTCCTCTCCCCGCAAGAACTCGCCGACGAGGAGGCCGCCGCCGCAAAGCCGCCCGAGGCCGCTGCCGCCGGCCGCCCCCATGAACCCACGCCTTCCACACGGCCGCGGCCCCGGGGCTTCGACCGCCTGCTCCAGGCCGGCTTCACGTCTTCGGAGATCTCGACCCTGCGCACGCAGTTCGCTTCCATACAGACGGAGCGCTTCGCGCCGGACGCCATGCCGTCGCCGGACTCCCTGCGGCGGATGGAAGATGCCTGGATCGACAGCAACGCGGGCGAGTTGCCGTCCGCTGCCAATCCTATGGAGGACGAGCTTAGCAACATGTCCATGGTGCTCGACGTCTTGATCCGGGGGATGATGATTGGCTTCTTCTTTCCGCTCGGTAGCATGACTTGGTTGTTGCGCCAGGGGTTGTGGAGCGAAAAGTGGCAGATTTTCGTCGGTTCTGGTGTTGTTTTGAGCGTTACGGTCGGTGTGGTTATGAGCATATCGTCCGATCGGTAGCCTTTGCCCTTTTCTCGTCACCGCGGAGCTGTGTTTTTACTGTACTTCATGGGTACGGCGTCTTTACATGATGTGGCAGGGTTTGCTCTCATGATACTTGGGGAAAACGGCGGACAGTGCCAGTGATTATATAAAACGGTCCTCAACACTACGGATACGACCTGTCCAATACCTATCATCAGCATGTCAATACTCATTTCGTTTGAAAAACACTGGGCGCAGTGATGCTAGGTAGTCGTGCTCTGTGCGAACGAAAGTGCACATGAAATATCCGAGTCAGGCTTGTCCCCCATGAACGGCCCTGGTAGAGTATAGGCTGCATGCTCAAGTCTCCGAAACTCCAGAGGAAGCACACCGACCAGCGTACAAGCACATAATTGCCTACAGGCTTATAAATACAAGCTTTGCGCCGCCACGATGTCTCTCCGGATCTTCGCTAAGCTCTCGTCAAATTTTTTCGTCAGCTCCTCGTTGCCCATCTGCTTGGCAGCCTCGCCCAACTGCCGCAACAGCTCCTCAAGCCGGCGGAAGAGTCGAATCAACGACCCCTCGAATATATTCGTCATTTTGCTGTCTTTGTGTTAGCAATTTCCTTGGAGGATCAAAAATCGAGAATAGCAGAATCGACTTGCCATATTTCGGAAAAGGGCTTGCCCTGGGCCCATGCGTAGACCGTCTCCATCAACTGCCATTTCAGGCTCGTGACATATTCCTCCTCATTAACGTCCAGCTTACACTCCTGGCTGACCTTGGCGATGATGCGCGCCTTGGCTTGGATCTCTCGATACGGCTTCTGTAGATCCTCTTTGAGAGCTTGCGCCTCCACCTTTTCATCGAAAATGAAGCAGCTGAGAACGGCGGCACATGTTTCGGGGGACAGCTCGTTGAAGAAGCGGTCCAGGAGAAGCTCGGACAGCAAGAGCTCGTGGCCTTCGGTCGAGGAGATTTCGCAGGCCACTCGAGCCTTGAGCTGGACAACTTCTTGGTCATTGATGAATCCTAGTCGTCGGAGCACGCGCTTTCGCGACTTGAGCTCGTCCATCTGGGCGATGCTATGTGCCTTGGCAATTGCCTTCTTCTTCTCCTTGACCTTGTCCGTGAGGCGCACCTTTTCGCTGTACCGATCCCACAGGGAGGGGAGCATCGGCGACAGGTGCAGGGGATTAGCAAGCAATCTCGATTCGAGAACTTCGATCTTGCGAAGGAGCTTCCTAAATGACTCATCGGTGATGCTCATGTTTTCGAGCGGATCGAGAATCGGCACTCCGTCCGGGAAGCGCCGCTTCACTTCCGCCAATGACTTTCGCGCCTGATTCCGCTCCTCTTCGCTCTTCAGATCCTTTGGCATGAATATTCTGATCTGACTGATGGCTTTCATACAAGTGAGCAGACAAGGCACAACCGCAGTAATGGCGTCGGCATCACTCGTTGGCGGCTTGATTCCGGGAGGCATATCGCCTACCGGAAAGCCAGGAGTGCAGGGTGGGCTCGAGGCAGAGACACTGAGCAAAACGTCGATGATGTGTGACTCCTGCGGATCGTACTCTGGCTCGCCCAGCTTGGGGGCGCGACGAGGCTGGTGGTTCACGATGACACCCCAGCCGAAATCGAGACCACCGGCAACGTTGTCTTGAGCCTCTTTGGGATTGTAGATTTGCACGAGACGACCCGATTGCAAAAAGTCCATGCAATGGGCCGGGTGCTGGACGACGCATCGCATGTCCTTGGTGTAGGTATTGAGCTGCTGGCGAATCTGGTAATAATCCTTGATTGTTGCTTCGTCGGGAATCGATAGTCCATCTCGCTCTTGCTGCAGCGCCATCAGTTCTTTTTCTAGAGACGGCACACTCGCCGCGTTCTGGAACTGATGGAAACATCGCTCAAGCATGAATTCAGGCGTCGTGCCTTCGATACGAAGGAGGTTGAGGATCATGTTGTACCCTAGGTAGAAGGCCGAATTCAACCTGTCTTGCTGACCAGTGACAATATTCTTGGCGGTATCGGGCTCAAGTGTAGCGTCGATCATCATGATGACGATACCTCGGGCATCAAGACCACGACGTCCGGCACGGCCAGCCATTTGAATGTATTCTGAGGACGTCAGCGGCCTTCGCTTGACTCCGTCCCATTTTGTTACTTGAGTGAACACAACTGTCTTGGCAGGCATGTTAAGTCCGATGGAGAATGTCTCGGTGGCGAACAATACCTTGATGAGATGTTCCTGGAACAGGATCTCAATCGTCTCCTTAAGAATGGGGAGCAGACCGGAGTGGTGCACGCCGATTCCTCGAACCAACAGGGGCAGCAGGTTCGTGATTTGAGGGAGCGTTCGGTCCTGTTCTGCCAGACTTTCAATAGCGCTTGAAAAAACCTTGTGTACCATGGCCTTTTCCGAGTCGTCATTGAAAGTCATATTTGAAATACTCAACGCCATGTTCTCGCACTCTCGCTTGCTGAAGTTAAAGACGATGACGGGATTGAACTTCTTCTTGATTGTCATGCGGATGATCTTTTGCATGTCGGATCCCTCATCAACGCCCCCCTTGTTCGTCTTTTTATTCTTGCCTTTGCCCTTTTGTCTGCTATTGGTGTCGTGCGACTCTGTCCCCTTCTTTTCTTCAACCTCCTTCATCACAATATTGAAATTTTGTTCGTTGAAATTGCCCTTCTCATCCACAACGATACGCGCTCCGGTGCCGCCCAGTGGGAAGAAATAATTCTGAAGAGGAGTCGGTCGAAAGTCCGTGTAAACGACATGACAAGCCTGGTGGTGGATTTTCGCGATCCATTCTGCGAACTGAAACGCGTTGGGGATGGTTGCAGATAAAAAGACAAATCGAACTTTCTTGGGAAGCAGAATGATCGTTTCCTCCCACACTACACCTCGAGTCTTGTCCCTCATGTAATGAATTTCATCGAAAACAACCCAAGCCACTTCTCGCATGATCTCGGAACCACGATACAACATAGAACGTAGAATCTCCGTCGTCATGACCAGACAGCTGGCTGTGGGATTGATGGTGACATCACCAGTCATCAAGCCAACATCGGCGAAAATGCTTTCAAAGTCGCGGTACTTTTGGTTGCTTAGTGCCTTAATGGGACTGGTGTAAATGACTCTCTGGTTGCGTTTGAGGCATTGCGCGATGGCATATTCTGCAACCACAGTCTTGCCGGCAGAGGTGTGGGCGGAAACCAAGACGCTCTCGTCCCTTTCAATGGAAGCAACGGAGAGGCTTTGGAAAGGGTCCAGTTTGAAGTTCCAAGTTCTGGCGGGCTCTGCTGGTGATTTATGTTCTGAGAGAGGGATATATTCGTAGTCAAGATCCGGTGGTAAAGCGACCTGGTGCTGAATGTTGTGCGACAAGACCAACGACGAGTCTTGCGGAACCAGCGTAGCAGCACCAGCTACCTCTCTCGATTCTGCCGTCTGAAAAGTATCCGTCATGACAGGGCCAGCGCCATCCTCCTTCTTTCGTCTCTTTTTGTCTTGCTGGCTTGGAGTATCTGAGTCTTCTTCTTCCGACTCGTCGGCCTTTGACGCCTCGGTCATCTGCCCGGCGTCAGCCTCAATCCCAGCCTTCGGAGCCTCGGCAGGAGCCGATCCGTTCATCGCTTCGTCAGCCTTGCGCTTCTTGGTTTTGTCGCGCTTCCGGCTTTTCGGGCTCTTTCCATCGGATTCACTGGCGCTTTGCGGGTCCGCCTTGCCCTCGAACACATCAAACATCTCATCCATGTTGGGCGGCTTTGATTTGATTCGTCTCTTCAGAAATCGAATGTTGCGTAGAGGCTATCGTGAGGCACCTGTGGACGCTCTTCTGGGAGATGCGAGGGTGTAAAGCAGACCAGTTTTTTTGGTCGTGAATGACGTCAGATACAAATGCAAGCGTTTTCGCAGAATGCAAAAAAGGTGAAGAGATGCAACCCCTTCAGTGCAATTCAACTATATCGCCAGTTCGCCCATCGAAGCCGAAGAGGGTCCAAATCGCCGATGGAGACGAGATAGTAACTATTCGCTGACTCCGAGCTACCCAAAAAAAAAAAAAAAAACCGACGCATCGGCATTGAGGGCGGTGAGGCTGTGATCCGCTACTGAGATTGGCCTGATACAAAACTCCCTGTCACACCATCACGTGACAGACCCATACGTTTGCTCGCGGGTATCGACCTATCACCAACACCTGAGTCGTAGGAGGAAGGCTGCCATTTCATAAGGTTTCTGATTACCCTCCAAGCATCGTGAACAATAATTCAAAGTCGGTAGCTGCTCTCAACGAATCTTGCCTCTGGAGCGCACATTGACTGACCACTACTCAGATGCTTCCTCGTGCCGCCGCCCGTACCACGACCACGTTGGTCCCTCGCCGAGGTTTCCATGCCACGCGAGCTCGCATGTCTTCTCCCTACCATTATCCCGAGGGTCCTTACAGCAATCTACCCTTCAACCCTCACAAGAAGTATTTCGCGGTTGGCTACTGGGCGTTCATGGCCACTGGCTTCTTCGCCCCGTTCGGCATCGCTGGTACGTCAGCTCGTCGAGCTTCGAACTGTCTGCTTCGCGGAGGCGCTAACGAAGTTGGACACAGTCTACCAGACATACAAGGCGCAGTAAGAGCGTGGTTCAAGGAGGGACTTTCCGTCTTTTCGCCGGGAGGAGATGGAGATACAGTACTGGGAGATCATTACGGCAGCACCTGTAAATTCGAAAAGTTAGCCAACACCCTTGTGAACAGAGTTCATTCTCTTATCCCGATGCAGCTCGATAATCTCTACCGGCTCGCGGACTCGTTGTGTTCAATGTGACGTGTGGATTGAACTGCCGAGGGTTTATTATCCAGTCGATGCGGTCTCTCATATTGTTGTACATATACAACATAAACCCATCTACGGTTCCAAAGACGAACGCTTTCAGCGTGCAAGTGGTCCGTCACACTTCCCCATTCCTCCTCCCAAGGGATTTCATGTCCCTATCATTGAGGATATTCTCGAGAATGGCGTGGATGAATTCCAACCGGTCGCCGTGGATGTCCCACCTCTGGGAAAGCGCATCAAACGTATTATTCACAGCCTCGTTTGAAGAGCATTTCTTCACCGCCCTGAGGGTCCAGATCACAAGCCAAGACTCGATGCGGAAACCATGGCGGTTGCTGTCTTTAGCCTCGTACAAGGCCGCCAAAACACCGTCTAGACGTTGTGCGCTCCACTCGGAGCCTGGAAATCCGCCGTGCAGGTAGAAAGCCTTAGCCAGCGACAGGAAGATGGTGGGATGCACGCGTATCCTGAGGTGCTTCATCTCGTCGAGATACTGCGCAACCTTGGCAAGGCTCCCGACCCTGAGCGCGTTATGCTGAACCAAAAGCTTGTAGGTGTGCATGTCCGGGATAACTTGGACCGTCGTTTGCAGTGATTCCTTGAGCCGTGGATGAGATTTGCCAACTTTGGTAAACATCATTAAGACCCTGTTGACGACTTTGTTTGACATGTAATCCCTTCGAGGCATGTCGCACGTTTGCGCATGAGCATTCTTCATCCGCTGATAGGTTGCGTCGGCGGCGTCTTCCTCGCCGCATCGCAGCAATCCCGAGATGACGCAGTTCAAAACAATGGTGTCAATCATCTCTCCGGCGTCTACCATCTCCTTGTACGCGGCTCGAATGCCGCCAGAGTCTAGTCTCAGGCCGAAGTAGTGAATGAGACTGACGTGATGAAAACGATTGAACTCGATCCCTCTGCTCTCCATTTCCTGGTATAACATGTCGGCAAGCCCAAAGTTGCCAGACTTGGCCGCGACGTCGAATAGAATGTTGAAGGTCACGTCATTTCCCATGATCTTGGCCTCCTTCTCCATGTCTCTCCACAGCCGTAAGGCGGACTCCATTTCGTGCTTCGTCGTCCGAGCCGCGTACTTGGTCGCAAAGGCGATGGCATAGTTCCATTGCGATCGTCGCAGCGTGAGCCCGGCATTCTTCACATCGGCAGCCAGCGCAAAGTATCGCAGCATCGAGTCCATGTCACGCTTCGGCGGTGTCCCCATCACTTTCAATAGCCTTCCTCGCCATTGCCAGGTGAGACACAGCATACGCGGTTCCGGTAACTGGCAGTAAAGTTTGTGTATATGTTCGAGTGGAATACGATGCGGATGCCGGATTCGATGACTGATGGCCAGGTATAACTTCGATATCTTTTCCCGCGTACCCAGGTCAAGGTTCAACGTTTCTTCTCTCTTCGGAAATTCGACATCCTGCTTCTTGTCCGATATCTGGAATCTGGGTCCATCTGACGGGGCGTAGCCCCTTCGAAAGGGATCTCTGTATAGATCGAAATGCTCCTGCACAGTCCCCTCCCCTCTTTCGTCCACGAATGACTTGAGCTGCAGTTGAGCTTCGTCCTCTGCAGTCTGCCGTGAAGGGGGCAACATCTTAGCACTCGATGCAGCCTCCGCCGCCGAGGTGAGGCAACGACGTCGGACATGTGAGCAGACGGATGTGCGGCGAGCCTCTCTAGTTGGCAGAAATGGTGACAGGATCCAGAGCGCGCTCTTTGAGCAAGTCGCTGACGGTTCCGTGTGAGGGTGTCGCGGGAGCTGTGTCGCGGCAGCTCCATGAAAGCTTCTTCTTGCGGCGTGAACGCTCCCAGAAAGGACTGCGCCACAAACGGAGCCGTCCACTCGGATACTTTTCATGAGGTTGTCAACATGGTGAAAAGCCCATCGATGGTGCGATCGAGAGCAGTCAGAGCAGTGGCTGAGAAAGTTGGTCGACGGCGACACAGAGGCGAAGGTGTGGATACTTTACTCTTCAACTTTTTGGTCTTATTGATCTCGGGCGCAACTGATCGCCGTTAGCTCTATAATCCATGTCCACATTCGCCCGCGCACGCCCGCAACATCCTTGCATTGCTAATAATCCCCAATCGGCCACACGATTCGCCGGATTCCAAAAATTCCACTTACACCTCCAGACTGCGCCATGACCTAGAGGAGACAGGCATGATCACATTGCGCAGTCCTGTTTAGCATCGAAGTTTCCGAACGAACAAACTTTCCGACCGAGATAGACAGACTTTGCCAACATGGGCGGCCGACAAATACGGCCTGCCCGGGTCTGGCGATCCGTCTCCCAGGAGCTCAATCACCAGATGCTGGGCGGTCACACTGTGGCCGAGCCACCGTGGTTCAAGATAATGAGCTCGGTGCCTCCAGCCGAGTCGCTCGTCCGCACAATCACGCCCAGGCACCGCGTACCAAACTCAAAAGCCAAGAAGCCGAAGAAGCTCTACCGGCCCCAGAGCATCAGATATCCCGAGGACGCGCTCCGAACCAACTTCTACAAAGACCACCCCTGGGAGCTCGCTCGGCCGCGGGTGGTCCTCGAGCTCGACGGCAAGGACCACCAGCACTGCGACTGGAGCAGGGGGATACGGCAGCCCGGCGTGCCATTGACGGGCGAATGGTGAGGAACAGCAGACCTTTCCTATTTTCTCCTCGCCTAAAGACGATGAAAAGAGAAAAAAAAAGAAACAGGACCAGAACCGGATAGCTGACCACCAGTACACAGTGTTGTCCAACGACAGCTATATCTGATGGAGAACGAAAAAATGAGCAGAGGCAAGGCCTACGACACAGCTCGCAAGGAGTTTTACAGATTGCGCCAGGAAGAGGAGGTGGAGAGAAGATTGGCCGTCGAGGAGGCCAGACACGTGGGTGCTTACTTTGGCAAGACGCGAATCGAGGTCGGCATGCAGCTCGAAGACAACGAGTTTGAGAACTGGAAGATTTGGGCCGGTAAAGAAACAGCGAACCGGGAAGCGGCGCTGGGATCAGAAGTCGACGTGGTGGAAAAAGACGAGGAACAAAGTGCACCTGTGGCGCAGGTCCCCTGACGCAGCAGCACATCATGAAAGTCATTGTATAATAAACGTGTACAAAAATATGTGCGCGCGAAGAAAAGTAAGTCTATGAGCGAATCGATTCGTTCAAAGTGTCATGAGTCTGCACTTGCAAGTCGCGCATTAAACACCATTTCGCCGGCATTGGCGACGCCGTACTTGGCAGCCACCTCAGGATGCTGTACGTAGAAGGCGTCGGCGAGCCCTGTGTAATACAAAAGTTTCCCCGTGAGACTCAGGGTTGCAATTCTGGCCCAGGATTCGATGTACACAAACTTCATCCTGCTTTCCGGCACGAGGCTCAGCACCTTGAGGATACGCACGGCGAGGGCCACGAAGAAGCCCGTGGCAGGGCCGTTCGAGAAGATGACGCCCGGGTATTCCAGCACCTCGGGAGCACCAAGGCGCGGCGGACTCATGAGCGCTGGAAAGATGTCGACCAGGCTCAGCAGCGCAGTCCACGGCGTGGTCCACAGGGACTGGTGGACGCGGCGAGCCCGCGCAACGATGCATTTGTCGTACGTGCCCGGTGTGGAAGACAGCCTCCTCTGTTCCGCTTCATAGTCCTCGAGGTGGTTTTCTGACATGCCATCTCCGCTGGAAATGAGATAACGGCGGTGCGTGAGGGCCAGATCCCGGGGCCCATCGTCCATCATCATGAGCATTTCCTTTGTGTGCCCGCCCGATCCGAGCACGAACAGGAAGTACTCCTGGCGGGGCTCTTCCGGGCCCTTTTCCGCCGTCTTGTGTGGTAATTTTGGCCACTTGATGCGCTGGCGGGCTTGTGTGATTTGAATATGGCGAGTCTGGAGGTGGTCAGCTCGAGGAGGATGTGCGCTTGGCAATGGGCAAATGTCTTACAGTGATGAAGATGATGACACCTGCGAGACCAGTCAGGGCAGTCAGAATGATGTCGGTCCACGCGTAGCCACACTTTGAGAGCACCGCGGCGGCAAGTGCGCTGAAGAAGCACACCAGCACGGCAGCGCCCACGATTTTGGCCCCGGTTCTCATGGTGCGGTGCCGACCAGCAGAATCAGCGGCGATGTGGTGCTGGACGCGAACTGAGAGGTCATGTTCAAACAAAGATTGGCTGAATCACGCAAGATAGGATCTGTTCTCCCTCCCTAGACGCCCATTGAAGGGGCGTTGAGTCACCTCTATGCAAAAGCTTCAACAAGATTCCCAATCGGTGAGTGAATCCGCAAGTGTCAGGTTGATTGATGGGACGTGGTTGACTCAGCCTTCCCGGCTATAGGGTAGGCAGCAGCTAACAAAAAGCCACGGTTTGGCGCCCGTACATGCTTCATCACCACCGTCTTTTTCATAGATCCAGCCCATCCACAGGGATTTTCTCCATTCTCCGTTTTCCTAAAATCCAAGCCAAGTAAGGTAAAGCACATACTGAGCACGACACGCAAAAACGAGCAAACATGGTGTCACGGCGCGGGCCGCCCTCTCACAGCAGACGTCTCTTCACCCACCGCCCGTACCCCCGTTGCCCGTCATCCTCTTCATTTCCGGTGGCCAATGCCCGCTTGACCGCATGCTCAAGCAGCGCATCGATGCCTTCACCCGTCGCCGCCGAGCATTCCATGTAGGCATCAGCTCCCACGCGCTCCGCATGCCATTCGGCCTGGTCGAACAGTGAGCTTCATCAGACAATGGGCGCACAGATGCCACTTACATGAGCCGGGTTCACACAACAGCCCGGCAAGCCCACGCTCAAAGGACCACGCATCGCAAGTCGATGATCTTCCGATGAGCACTCCAACCTCAAGTCCTTCTTCGTCCCCACCAGGAACACGGGCATTCGAGGCCCGCCAAAGCTCTTCTTGCCGACCTCCTGCCACTTTATTCTTTGGGTCAGCCGCTTGACATGGCGCTGGACCGCAGCCACCTTTTCACTCTTCCGAGAGAGACAGAGGGGGAACGCAGAAGACATACCCAGTGCAGAATCTTGTATATGCCCATCTTGTCCTTGACGTCGAAGCAGAGAAACACGGCGTCCCACAACATGTACGATAAGAGCGAGACGGTGTCCAGGTCCGCTGCTCCAGAGGTATCCTATAGCTCCACGTGAGCAGCCGTCCGTGGATTCTCCAGCACATATGTTTCGTAGAGGGTGCGCGGCATGACGCTTGTCTGTCGTTCCCACTCATCAGCTTTTTCCATTGTGCCTTGAGCGAAGGCGCATTGCGGGAATACCAACGTCTGGAAAACAGCCGAATTTCGCGCGACTACCCATAGAGAGTCAGCCTCCCCCTTTCTGCTCCAGCGCACAGCAGCGCCACTCACACCAGGGGGGGGAACAAGGGGAGGGGACTCAACGATACTATAGCAATGCCGTTTGGCCGCACGCTCGGTGGCCAACGAACAGGAACTTGAGCTTCACGAGCTGCGACTGCCCTTGACGTGATGATGTAGATGCTGATGGTGGTGGTGTTGCTGCTGCTGCTGCTGCTGCTGCTGATTTTGGCGGCTGGAGCGCTTGCGTCGCAGGGCTGCCCTTCGGCAGTCGCGCACGACGACGAGCGAAAACCCCCAGCAAGCCGCCGCCGCCGCCGCCACCATGTCGTTTCCGCTTCCTCTCGCCGCCCTGGTCTGCCGTGGCCAACTCCTCTTGCGACTGCGGCCGGTGCGGCGCCTCAGCTGTTTCTGGCATTGCTGGAGATGTTCGTAGGAAAGCGGGCACTGCGCAGCGAAAGAACGAGCGCTTTGCAGATGGTTGTCTTGGGACATGTGGCGAATGATGTTGCTGTTGCTGGTCGTGGTCGTGAGTGTGGCTTTCTCGGAAAGTCTAGAAACGAGCGCTCAGCCTGGTGAACGTTCTTGAATGCGCTCGTGGATAGAGGTATATGAGACAGAACGGAGAGAAAAGGCACGGACCAAGCGAGTCGAGCAGCGCTGCGGTTCAAAGCCATCGTTTTCAAAAGGATCTTCTCTCTCGACGTAGCTGGGGATGGATTGTCGCCAGGTTTCTATGTGAGAGAGGCTGGTACTGCTGCTCATGGCTGGCGATGAGTCGAGAGCGGCCGAGGATCATGAGTGAATGTCGGTTCGTGGTCCGCTCACACTCGGGGCTGCAAACTGCAAGGCCGACAACGAAATCCTGTTTTTTTTTTTAATAGGTTTCGATTTCCCAATTTATTTTCTCCCCTCTCCGTTGCCATTTGCTAGAAGCGAGAGTGGCTGGGGGTCGCTGGTGGTACGTTTGGGGTGCACGCGCATGGAGCTGGGCTCACTTTGGCCTCACTTACTGCTCTCCGTCGGCTGCATCGACAAGCACCGCTCGCCGCTCCGGGCACGCAGTACATTATATCACATGCCTCCTGTCCCGTAGCATCTTGGCCGGCGGATTTCAATCACTATATACATGAGTAACTTCTTGAATCGGTGCGGCAAAGTACTCTTTGTCTTCATGTTGGAAATCATCTCATAGCTCTTCTTTCATTGCGTTTGAAACCACCACGTTCAACGCACAACTTGCCCGGATGCACTCGAACTTTATCCCAAGACATTCTCACTGGAACCCCCATTCCCCTTATCAAAAAAAACTCCCTTCAATTGCACGGGCGTGGTATTCTATTCTATTCTTTTCTTTTCTTTTCAGCCAGATAGAAACAGCCTTCCTCGTGGCTCTCTTTTTTCATTTGCGTTCATAGACACCACGTTCAACACAAAAGCACGCGAATACAATTTGCTTCCATCCCATCTCAAAACGTCCTCGCTTGCAGCTTCCATCTGCTGCACCAACAAATGCCGCTCCAAACGCACATGGCCCGCTATGCTCTGCTCCTTTCCTATACCAAAACATCTACGAGATGGCGCAGCTTGGCCCTTTTCAGCCTGTCATTCGACACCCTCAGTTCCCCCGGGAACCACGCCCCCAGCTTCCCCTTTGGCCTGCCCAAGGCTTCGTCCAGATCTTCTTCTTCTCGGCCACAAATCATGATTCCCACCGCCGTACCACAGAGCCACGCCCAGGCCATGCCCTCACCACAGAAGCCCGCCGCTACCCACTGGCCAGGCCGAGCCAGCTGCGTCTCCGGCGACCCTTCTTCTTCTTCTTCTTCTTCTTCTTCTTCTTCCTCCTCCTCCTTCTTGTCATTGCTGTTGTCGCTGTTTCCTTCGGGAACTCTGCCCACGAGAGGCATCAAGTCGCCCGTGAAGCCCAGGATCCCCGTCCACGCCCTAATCAGGCCGCCGCCCGTGCCCCAGTTCGGCTCAAAGACCGCCGGCATGCAGCCGAGTATATGCATCAGCGGGAACGCGTCGACCCGCGCGTCATCCCAGACGCCGACCTGGTCGAGCCCTTGCTCTTTGCTGCGGAAGAAACCGCCCCCCACCATCAAGTCGCCTCGGCCGTCTGGGCTCGGCCGCTGCGTGATGTAGTCAAAGCCGGGCGAGTAGATGATGGACCAGGACCGGCCGGCGGCGGCGGCGGCGGCGCCTGATGCGTCACTCTGGGGGAAGTCGCGGCCCGGCTTCTGCGCGGACATGTGCGCCAGCGCCCCGGTCAGACTGCCCTTGAGACCGGGCACGAGCTGGGCCGCGAAGCCGTTGGTCGCGTGGAGCACGTGTCGCGCTCGCACCGTGCCCTTGGTGTGTTTGACCTGGTACGGATGCGAGAATGCCGCCGTCGAGGAGGAGGCAGAGCGTGCCGTCACCTCCTCCACCGGCGTGTTTGTGCTCACGCTCAGATTCGGGTACGTGTCCAGCAAGTCCTTCCAGACGCTGGTGATCAGGCGGAAGGGCCACAGGGCCCCGGCTGGATACGAAATGGCGCCTTTGACAAGCTCGTTCACGCCAAACTGCCACAAGATCAGTCAACGAGCAGTAAAACGCACGCCGCTGAAGAATGAAGGTGGAAAGGGGATTCGGAAAGAAAGGGGGGCAGGGGGCTGTTTATGGCACGTCGCTGACCTTTTCCCTCGCCTCGTCGCCCTCCCATATCTCGACATCCAAGTCTCTCATCAGCCCTCGTAGCTCAGCGACTTCCTTCGCGGCCCCTTCCCAGTCATCCCGCTCCAGGAACAGGTCCACCGTCTCGACCCTTCTCGCCTCGCCGAGGGGGTACTTGTCGCCGAGCTGCACCAGCAGGTCCAAATGTCTCATCTGGAACCGCGCAATCTCCACCGCGCGCTCCTTTCCCAGCGTCTTCTTCAACGTCCCGTACACCTCATGCGGCGTCGTCTTGATGTGGCCGCCGTTGCGGCCCGTCGCACCGCTGCACAGCTGCCTCGCCTCCAGAACGACCACCCTTGGCGGAGCCTTCAGGTGCGACGTGAGCTCCAGGATCGATTTGGCGGATGATGCGCCGGCGATGCCGCTGCCAATGATGACCACGTCCGCAGCCGCCGGGACGTCGTCCTCAATGTCCACGAGCCCTGGGAACGGCGGGTCGTCCAGCCAGTATGGTGATGTTGGCTTGGGCCTGGGGAGGCCGGGGGAGGCGCCGATGCGTTTGAGCAGCGCGCCATATTTGGCGTTGAGGGAAGAGAGAACGCCGATAAGGGTGCGGACGACACCTGCGACGCTTTGAATGGACGATATGACGCTGCCCATGATGGGGCCACAAGCGCTTCGGAGTCCTACGGAAACGGCCTTATGCGGTGTTGTAAGAGTGGAAAGGTCATATTTGCCGTGGTGGATGTGGCCGACGCTGACCCGCCCTATTGGAATCGTACAACCATCAACGTCCAGTCGAGTTCTCTCCTCACCACGGTTTGCACAACTCGAGCTGCGTTTCTACGTCTCAATGATGGATCGGCGGACCAGTAATCTGCTAGATAATTCATTCGAGCGACCGCTTCCGCGAACGAAAAGTCAGTTCGCTGCGCATCACGAAGGTTTTGATTATATACTTCTAGTGATAGCTTTCTCTAATTCCACGCTTCCAATTTATGCCTTGATCTCCCCGCATGCCACCCGTGCCAGGCCGACCTTACTTCAGAAACGCCCGCTGCAAGTGGCAACAGGTGTTTCGATGTGGACCGGCAAACTGCAGCTGCCTTTCCCTTGCCTCTGTTCCAGACCGTGAGCAAATGCCAATTTTCTGAAGCAGCAAGTGCGATCTTGAGATCATTGCAATTCGCCTGCCGCAGTTGCTCGAGTCTTCCAGAGGCGACAAGAACCGCCCAACGACGTTAAGCATTAAAGCAGAGAAAGATACGTCAATGTTCTGCAGAGTACAAGAATGAAAACCGCTTTCTCGCGTCGTGAGGCTAGCCAAAAGAACACTGCCAACACCGCCCACCTGGAAATGAAGACCGAGGTGAGGCCACTGTTGACATCGTCATGGTAGCCACCGGACGTGATAAATGCGCACGATGCAGGGTGAAAAGGACAAAGTCAAAGCTTGAGACAGAAGGGTATCTTCAACATCTGCACATAATCCCATGAAGAAAAATAGAAAAAGAAAAAAAGGAGTGGCGAGAGAGAATAGAAACCATCGCATCAAGAACTGAGAGACCCGCCGTCGAAATTGCCATGGACATCGCGCCTCGAGTTGTCAGGGTGAGCAGATAGGCTCTGCCGACCAAAACGACTGTCGCGAGGGCCAACATCGAGCTCTGTCCTGACATCCGCTTGAATCTGCAAAAAATACTGCCGAAGACTCCGCAAGCCCTTGAGAAATCCAGGATCCGGTTCGTCTGGGTGTTGTGGAGGACACACCTTGCTAGAGATGTCGTCCATGGGGGTCAGACTGTTGGCGAAATCGGCCATCTTGAAATCGACCTCCCGAGGATTCTTGCGCCGATGCAGCACAATCTCCTCTGTATCCGTGGCCGCGTCCGTGGTGGAATCATAGGCCGTCTCGTATCCACCTTCTTCGGAGTCGTCCCCGTCGTAAAACATCAAAAGGCTAGCAGCGTAGAACCGATATCCCCGTAACTTTTGTATGATTTGCTCAAGCTGCGCCAGTTTCTTGAGGATGACGGGTACGTGTCGCAGGATGCTGTTGAGGTCAATGCCATTATACAGGAATTTACGCAAGGCATTGCGAAACTCCACGCCAGCTTTGACCCGCCGACCGAAGTACTTATCCTGGAACTCGTATGATTGCGTCTTTACGTTCCAAACTTGTAGTCCACAGATACGGACACCAAGCTCCGCCGAGGTAGTTGTCCGGCATTTCTCCTGCTGCGACTGCTGTTTCTTCAGAGAAGCGTCTACCCCGTACTGGCGCGTGCCCATTTTGAGATCCATCATACACGGGCGTTTCATACCGGCCGTCAGATCCTCCATCAGCAAGAAGTACTCGACGCGGTCTTGCTGCGTTTTGGCCTCCTTTGGATTGATAGGACGGGGTATCTTCCTGAACTCAGCAGAAGGGCTGGGCAGAGCGGACGGCATTGCCGAGGTGGCTGTCGATTGAGCCGCTTCTTCAGGTGCAGTGCCTGCTCCCGTCTCATCTCCTTCTGTTTCCAAGTTGTTGTCGGCGTTGCCCGAGCTGGGTTGCTGGAGAGTATCGACTGAAGCCTTGTCGACTCCTGGTTCTGGGCCATTCTTGTAAGCTGCATCGTCGGCCTCCTCGAAATACTTCAAGCTTCCCCGGGCGTCCCTGACGTCCTCCGGTCGACGCCGAAGCCCGCCAGCAGAGTATCTGCGCCTTCTCCTTCCGGTACTCAGATTCGCGTTCAGTGTCTCTGGCTCGGGGGCACTTGTTCCGGTCATGTCCTTCACGTTAGCCGCCGCGTCGTCATGCTGACTGCCGGTAGACAGGGAATCGGCGGTATCAGCGTTCGTGGAAAAGTCTTGATGGGAAGAAAGAGCAGAAGACGTTTCCACCAGGTCTTCAACTTCTGTGCAGACACTATCAAGCCGGTCCACGTCACCCAAATTTGGGTCCGAGCTGGTGGGACGTAGAAGCCGCTGTAAGACAGGGCGAGGAATGGATCGTTGATGCGGTCTCTTGTGTTTTTGAACTTCGACAGGCTGCTTGAGGAATGCGTCATTGAAGACCTCGTTCCGGAGTCGCTTGTTGATGGTCGTGGCCCCCCAGCTATTCGGCCGTTCATCCATCTGCGGGCGCGAGCTTTGAGGGTGAGAGCTGCTCTGACATAATTTGGCGGCAGAAGTGCTCCGCCGGCGGAAGAATTCCGGAGGCGGTGTTGGCTGTAAGAGATTTCTTGGAAGAATATGTTTATTATCATTAAACGTGACTGTGGGTATTCGCAGCGTCGATTGTGCCACTGATTGACTGAAAAATCGGCCGGAATGCGGCCCGTTGGATCCGTTTGCGATCCGTTCGGGGGCGTCGTGTTCAACACCGTTCAAAGGTGTCTCGTCTTCAGCCAGGCCATCTAGAATTTTTTTTTGTTCTGGAGGGGCTTCTTCCTTCTTCATCGCACTCTTGCGTCGCGGCTGCTTTTGAAACGTCACATTTAGGACACCGATATATCTGTTGAAAAGTGTTAGATCTGACGAGAGTAAAAAGAAGGACAAATCGGCCCATAATGATCCGAAGCGGAAATCGAGTCGATTTTCCTTTCCGGGAAAGAAAGAGGATTTTCCTGGTTGCTAAGAACGTACCGGGGCAAAAAAGGGAGGAGATCGCGGTGGTATCGTTCTATTGTCTCGTAAAATTCATTCTCTCGGTTATTGAGCTGCTTACAAACGGCTCTGCGAGAAAACCGCCACAGGGTCGTGTGACCGCCGACCTGATGTTTGTATGGAATCAACTCGATCGCTTCAAGGGGTTGGCGAGGATGATGCTGATGGTGATGAGCATGGTCTTCATACGAAGTCACGACAGCGCTGGGCTTGGCAACTGCATGGCTGTTCACATTGCGGTCACCAATCAGAGTGCTCTCGTCCCTTTTCTCTCGGCGAGAATGATCAACATCTCGCGGTACAGCGTTCTCGCGAAAGTATGATTGGGACGTATCGGAGGTTGGAGGCGTCACCTCATCCTGCTCATGAGTTTCTGATTCAGAATGAGGCTCGTCGGCTTTGACGAGCCACGGGTGAGAACTACTATGCGATATCGACCTCGGCCTCTGGCTCTGAGATGGACTGGCAAGAGGAATCAGAGGCGCACAGACTTCTGGCATCTCTTGATGCGGGAGGAAGACAGCAGAAGATATCTTCTCCTCGTCTGACTCCTCGGCGTCTTCTGTGTCAGCGTCCGCATCTCCCTCCACATCGGCATCAGCGTCCGTGTCAGGATCAACGTGAGACTTGTGTTGGAAACGGCCGGCAAAATTCCGGCCACTTCGGACAGAATGTCTACCTTGACTCGGGTCTGCATCACCAGCCTGCGAAGTGCTATTATGACTGCCGTCGGCTGGATCTCCTTGCCCCTCCACGCCGAGTCCCGACGCCGAGCCCGGCCCCACTTGAGTAGGTGGCGGGAGTCTGGCCTCTCCAAGTTCCTGGTCCCGCTCCGCGCGTAGGGTGGCAATCGTCGCGTCACCATCGCTATGATTACTGGCAGAAACAAAAGTCGCATCGTCGATGGCGCGCGGGGCCGCATCGGCTTGGCGTGTGCTATGGGGCGTGACCTGCTGACTATTGCGGACAGGAGTTCGGACAATACTGGGTGCGTCTGAGGTTCCGCCCTCTTCTTTGGTAGGCGACGTCTTGTCGCGCGTTGCGGTCCTTTCCTTACGTCGTGGTTTGTCCTCGGGAGGGAGGCCCTCCTTGAAGAACCTCAGGCTATAACTCGCCTTGCGGCTCCTGGCATTGTGCTCTACGCCCGCCATGGCCTCGGTGACGGATTTTTCCACCAGCCCATCCTCCTCTTCGGCATCGCCAGAGCCAATAGACCAGATCTTCTCTGTTTTTTCCGGGCTGACGATCACCCTATTGTCACCATGCGTCCGCTCTGGGGTCGATGGGCTGGCGACTGAGAACGGATCGCTGACTGAAACGGCCGTGCCCGCCTGTGACTCGGCAGCAGTCAAGGACGAAGAATGTGGTGGTTCGTCTGAACTCGCGGACGATGTTAATGCCCTCGACTTAATAAAGTCGCTGGCCGCTCGGTCCAGGTCGAGAGAGGTGGCAGCACGGACACCAGCTCTCTCAAGAAAACCGCGGTGATCCATGAATGGATCTTTCGCCTGCTCTGGATGGGACGAGTCGTATCGTTGTGAAGTGATGGCAGGGTCCCTTTCGTAGGAACTAGCTGTGGTGATCGGAATCGTAGTCGTGGCTGACATGTTTGTTTCGGTCGGAGCAGGTTGGTACTCTAAGGTGGATTGATTATCTCCATCGTTTACGTGCGCAGACCGATTTGTAGTGTGAGGCGAGGCATTGAGACTTTCTTGTTCTCGGTCCCGGAGTCGAGTTTGGCCGTTCGCTTGAGTTTTGACAGATTTGCCTCCCCAACTAGCGCTGCTTCTGTCGTAATGAGTCAGGCTGGTGGCACTTGACCAGGAGCGACTGTCGCTGCCTCCGCTATTCTTCTGGCCGTTCTGCAAGATGCCACGAGCGGAAGCCAAAGCCTGGCTGAGCAGTGATGGGCCAGACTGCCTTTGAGCGGGCTGGCTTGGGCCGCGGAGCTTTGTATTGTCTCTTGAAGGGTCCTTGTCTGAGTCGGAATTGCGAATTGACGGTGTTGCGGAGGAGGGTTGGGAACGGAAGGCGGACGGGCTGATGTCGACATTTTGGCTGTACACCTCTGCGGTCCTCAGATCTGGGACGGCGGCGGCGGCGGCCACAGGGGCCGCTTCATTTTCTGGACTCAACAGTGCAGGGGGTGCGGCATTTTCGGGGAAAGGAACCGGACTGGACATGGGGACAACATTGGGCGCGGCACAGCAGCGGCGTGGGAGAATTGATTCGCGGCAAATGCAGGATAAGGATGAGGGTGTGGTGTTGACAGTCGGAGTGTGATAGGAGGAGAAACAAAGATAAAAGGCAAGGGCAGCGATTGCGAAACTTTAGCCTCTGCGTAATTGAGGGGCGCACAGCGGGAACCATGCCAGCAAGTGACTGACTTTTGGGAGGGGGGGCGGCGCAAGTGATGGAGGCGGGGCGGGGAAAAGGACCGAGCTAGTACGGTGCGCAGGCAGGCAGGCAGGCAGGCAGGCAGGCAGGCAGGCAGGGGTGTGGGCCCAACAGCGACTGGAGCGCAGTAGGCCACCAACGAGCAGCGCGGGACGGGGGTGCGTGCTGGAATCATACGGGTTAGCAAGCAGCCTGCAGGCGACATCGATGCCTACAGGAAGCCGCCGCTGAGCAGCCAGGCCCGGGACACGGGGAGGCGTGGGTTTTGGGCGAAGCACACCTCGAAACATGGCGTCTTCTGCACTCTCGAATATACACACTCAGGGACGCCGCTCGCATCCCAATCTCCTCGTCCATGCATTGGTAACGGCGCAGCAGCGGTGACAGTGATATCCATCCGCACGCTTTGAGTGGCCGAGGCATGCTGGAGCTGCGAGTGGCTCTGTGAGCGGATATGTTTGGGAGACGACGCCCCCCCTCCCTCCCCATCCAGCTGTGCTCACTCGCGGCGTTGTCTATCTCTGACTCGGCTAGACCCCTGCATCGTCTGAGGGTATGTTCGCACATGGACACTTGGTATGCCGACTAATGCTCTCTTGTCTTGACATGATACTAGCCGGCTCATTCTAAGGGCTCTCCACGTGGTGACTTTGGCGGCGAGAAGTGGACGAGATGCGGCAAGCCTCAAGAATGAGCCAATGACGACAGCATCTCCGTTAATCACATACACCCACGACACACATCGCAGCACACCGGTCGACGGCGGCATGTCTTGCTCTCCTCCAATAATGGGCCCGCGCAATCCAAACGGCAGGCCAATCTCGACAGCCAACGTCGTGAATCCACCATGCGGTTCTCGTCTGGCCATACGGCAGGACTAGCCCTGGCACGCATCCCCCTTAGCTCCCGTCTTCCGTTCCGCCGGAGATCACGATTCAGTGAATTGATCTACATCATGACATGTACAACTCTTCAGCTCCCCCGCCGTCCGTTGGTAGTGGTAATACACAGATCCGATCCCTTGCGCTCGCCGGCCGGGTCTTCCTCTTTCCTTTCTTTCCCCCTTCCCCTCTGACCATTCGGCACTCTCGACGTGACACGTCCTCACATTCCGCAAGTATCTTATTCTGCAACTGTCCTGAATCTGCAATCTTGGTCACATATCAGTCTCGGCACATACTGCGCCGATTTGCCAACATCCCCGCACACTGATCGCCTGGAGCACCCGCCCCGTCTGCCACAACCGTGCGGTCCCAACAAAACATCCGCCCGGCTGGTTCATATTTCTGACCTGGAAAGACAGAAAGAGAAAAAGAGAGCAGGAAAGCCAATTCGCTTGTGTCAATCGCGGACAGCTTTTAACATTGCAGTTCTAACCTGACGACGCTGGGTTGGTGCTTGCTAGACCTGTAAACATACTGCCAAAACAGATAGAGCAAGGATGGCATTCTCGCAGTTCAGCGCGGCGTCGCTTTTCGGCGTCCCAAACGTCGTCGCTGTCGTCACAGGGGGTGGTTCTGGTCTTGGAGCCATTGCAGCTCATGCTCTCGCAGCCAACGGCGCCAAGGCTGTTTTCGTCATCGGCCGCAGAAAAAGTGCCCTTGTCGAGACTAAACAGAAATCCCCAAATCCTGACCTCGTCCACCCAATCGTGTGCGACATCACCCACAAGGAGAGCCTCACCGCCGCCGTTGAGCGCATCCGTGCTCAGGTCGGCTACATTGACGTGCTATTTGCCAACAGCGGTGTCAGCAAGGCGGGCACTGGCCCAATGTCTGGTAGCGAAACCATTGATGACTTGCAGCAAAAGTTGTGGAAGCCTGACATGGCGGACTTCTCGGAGACGATGCATGTCAATGTGACGGGCTCCTTTTATACCGTCGTTGCTTTCCTCGGTCTCCTCGACGAGGGCAACAAGCGGGCTGTGGCAGCTACAAAGTCTCAGGTCGTGCTCACCACGTCTGTCGCGGGTTTCTCTCGTGTGCCATTTGCAGGCTTCTCGTACAGTGCCAGTAAAGCCGCCGTGACGCATTTGACGAAGCAGCTGTCGACTGTACTGGCACCGTATAAAATCAGAGTCAACGGCATTGCTCCAGGCTTCTTTCCGAGTGAAATGACGCAGAATCTGTCGTTTATGAAAAGCGACAAGAACCCAAGGGAGGAAGGCGCTCTCGACGCGCAGCAAGCACCGCTTCAGAGGGTTGGGACCGAGGAAGAATTCGCCGGCATTATTCTCTTCCTTGTCAGCAAGGCAGGAGGCTACATTAATGGCAATGTCATCCTGAGTGATGGCGGACGCATTGGCATCGTCCCCAGCACGTATTATACTGCCTCGTGTCACCACCAGTGCGAACAAAATCGGCACAACTGGATAAATGCTACATCGGAAGGATGATCAAGAGACGAATATTGATCGTGTCGGCGAATGAGGCCAACACGGACTACAAGGGCTATTGCTTTGGCTGTGCCTCACGCTTATATCGATTGACAGATGGCTGATAATAATGGGTGGTGTCGAAGAGGGTCTCGAATAACTTGAATCCTCCTGTCACCACGAAAAGTGGGGAGCGGACATCGCTTTCATCGTCTTTGGATTGGAAGAGATTGAACCTTCAACAAGATCGTGAT
The DNA here is from genome assembly GCA_001636675.1 of Moelleriella libera RCEF 2490. NCBI lineage: Eukaryota > Fungi > Ascomycota > Sordariomycetes > Hypocreales > Clavicipitaceae > Moelleriella > Moelleriella libera. The sequence continues at coordinate 119,165 of AZGY01000006.1, read as the reverse complement.
CATTCTCTAGTCGAAAGCCCTTCGGAATACATGTCCGTATGTCAGCGAGTCTCATGGGGCTGACTGCGAGCCGGCGACCAACCGACGGGCCAACGTGCTCTGTCTCTCCTGGCAGAGGAGGTGTGTGCGTATTGAAGCCGAGACTACAATGCGCAGGAGGTCAAACAGTTCCATCAATCCAATTTCATAGCCTAAAACACTATCACATCTGACTGCGATTGATCATCTTTGTGCATGTAGTCAAGCGGAAGAGGAAAGTCCAGCCCGAAGGTGCGCGGCTCGTGCGTGGTCCAAACAACGCTTCCACGTTGCAGGCACGGATAACATCATTGGACGTTGTCTTTTGCTGCGCGTCTCTTACATCGAGCCGCATGCAGCATCCTCGACCCCTTTAAACACGCCGACCAGGCTCGGTGGCGTCGGACCCCAGTCAACGTAAATGAAACGCGAGTGTGTCTTCGCAAGGCTTGCTTTTGTATTTTTCCCTCTCGCTCCTCTCTGGGAATCGAGGCGGCTGGTCCTCAACCAGTAGCGGGAGTGTGAAGGTGGTGGGTTTCGCGGATTCTAGAAAGGTGCATGAGCCAGGCAAGCCCCCTCAATTGGAAGCGATCTTCAGGCCCTGCAGGGCAAGGCCGACGGGCAGTCGGTGGATTTGACAAGGTTGTTTAGCTCGCCCATCTACCATTCTGGATTTGAATCTATTGTAACACAGAAAAATAATACACTGTTTGCAAGCAAGGGAAGAATAGAGCATGGGCCTCATCTCCAAAAATATGCTCCTCTTCATGCCCACAGAGCTCTAGGGTGGACGTAGCATCGACCGAGGATGCGACATAGCCACACAACACGGCGATGCAGATAGGCAACATGTCCTGCTTGTATGCTGTCGACCCTTCTCACCAGCAGCACAGGGCAATTGTCGGTGTGTGCATTACAAATCTGAAGTGCGCGCCCAAGGAACGAGCAGGGATGCACCAAGCGGCACTACCCTAACAAAAGGCAGCCAAGAATCCGGATTGTGGGAGTTCGCCGCCAATTCCCGCCCTCTCTTTGGCCTTTTGCAGCTCTTGGTAGATACTTAGGTAGTTAGTACATGGCCAGCGGTTGACAAGCTGCTCTCGAGATCGCCCGTATATGTCCATCCACGCGCCGAAAGCATTGCACAAAGATAGCAGTCGTAGACACCCTGATAGAATCGTCAATACAGTCTAAGATACCTACTCGCTAATGGAGTCCTTCCATCTAAGTTTGCGTGGCAGAGACACTCGACTACCCGCGTCCTTGTGTTGGCTACGCGGTCGTTGTAATCGCTAAACATATGTGATGATGCCAGTGCTCATTGTCGTCCAACATTCAATGAAAGATTTCAACCAGGTCGCCTGGATAGCAACAATAGAAAACAAATGTGCACCATCATAATATAAGAAGACAGATTCTTCCCTTTCAACAAGCCTCGCGAGTTTGAGACTTGGCCGTCCCGGTTCCAAGTTTACGCGCCTGGTCCAACTCAGCATCGAGATTCCACGTATCCCAAAAGTCTCCCATTTCGCGAACCATGTCTTCAACGACATCCATAGGCTCTTCGGACGCTCGACTGACAGCAACAGCATCTGTTGTCCAGTCGCTGCTTGCCTGATGGCCAAGAGCTGCTTCACTCGGCTCGGTACTCTCAGAAGCAGTCACTGATTCAGGCTCTGCAGCCTCATTGTACATGCTGCGGGTTCGGGGCGTCCCATGTTGGCTCTCATTCCGACTGGCTACTGCTTCGAAATGCTTCGAGAACTTGCAGTCCTCCTCTGCCAGGTCTCCATCTATGACGCCGTCTGGTGGGGGAGAGCCGTGTCGCGTGCTCGGCGTGCGCGAGGATGCCGTGGACACGTCTCCAGGCTGAGCATCCGCGGCGCCCTTGAAGACTTGCAAGTTTTCTGCCCAAGTGACACAGGACTTTGGACGCCGTTCCTGCCTCCATCTTGACTTCAGGATGGACGGCATTGCTCCCCTGCCGCGTCGGCCATGACTGAGTGGTCGCTGACGATCTGGCGAGGGCGACAAAAAAGAAGCGAAGCTCTTGCAAATGAACTGAGGTTCTGGAGTTTGGGCTCGGGTATTGGATGAGGTTCCCGGAGGTCCTTTGGCTGCGTTGCCGTCCCCGACGTTGACGCTGGCAGATACGCCCTTGGGCCTCACACTCGGGACGTCCTCGCGATGCGTCTGGAATGGATGACTTGATGCTCCATCTGGATTCAGAAGTTCGATCCGCAGATTCTTTGTCGGCAAGTTGGGCGATATGGCTTCTAGTGGTTCCCCGCGTGGAACGGCAGCCTCCATTCTGGCCTCCGGGTTCTGCCAAGATCCGGATTTCATGACCCTTGCTGCACTACCTTCGTTCTTATGAACAGAGACACTTTCGTGATGACGACGATCTCGCGAGTCGGTCAGCACCGTGCATTTGTCTGGATATTCAAACTCGTCCTGGCCACCAGAAGCCTGCGCTCGCCTCGGGGATAGTGCGACAGCCAATTGCAGATGTCCTTCGTGCTCATCAGTCGGAGAGATCGGGGCGGCCTCCTTGCCATCAGCTAGAGCTCGACCAGGTTCTGTCATTGGCATGGGACAGGATCCTACGGCCATTCGTGATAATCGACTCCACGGACTTACAGGCATCAACCGATTGAGAAGATTCTTGAGACTGAAGTCGTCTTTTTCCTTGCCGGAAAAATCTAGCGATGACTTCTTCTTGATCGGCGAAATAGGTGATTGCTCTTCGACTTGTTCATGCGTATTGCCCTCTGCATGCGAAGTCTCACAAATTACGTAATCGGCATCAGAAACTCTGTTGATTGCTTCATGTCGCGAGCCTACATCTGGCCCGTCGATGCAGCTCTTCAGGGTTTTGCTCCTCTTTTGGCCATCTTGCGATCGCGGGCTGGTAATATCTTGCTCAAATTTCCGCTTCATTGCCGGCGTCTCATCCGCCGCCTCCACGCGAGAAATTGCAAGTTCGGCCAGATCTGCCTTTGGTTGTACGCCTTGAGGCCTCTCAAGGGTTTCTTGTGCCGCGCCCGTGAGACTATGTGTTGCAGTGCCGTCTTCGGGCAGCCCCTCATCTGCCGGGACCTCCGCATCTTTAATGTCATCCCGAAGACCTTGCGTTAGGTTTGCTTCAACCTGAACATGAGCTGACCGGTCGTCTTCTGCCGAGCTTCGGGTGGAACGAGACAATGGAGGCCCAGAATTCCATGGCTCCGCGGTCGAGCGTCTACGCTGCTTTGCCTTGTGAGAAAGTGGGGATTTCTGCATTTTGAGAAGCTCAGTTCGTTCAGGTTCTGGAGAACTCGATTCAGCTGGGACGCAGCGGTCGACGTGGCGGAGAATTGAGGGCGTTGTCTGCGTTGCCACAGATGAGGTCGCACAGGCTGGGACAGGCTTGCTCTTCCCAATCGAATACCTTCGGCCCCCATACTTGAGTGAAACGGGAGAGGAAAGCGTTGCAATTGCTGCAGCTTTACTGGGACTAAGCTCATCCTCAGAAATTACTGCTCTTGAGCCTTGGCTGCCAAATGCTCCCGATCTGACAAATGTTGTTTTCGAGACCATGACAGGGGACACAAGGTCAAGAGGCGATACCGGATTATCTGCCAACAGTTCGTCGAGTCCGTCCTTCTCTTCCGGCCGAGCTAATCCAGTATTGCTGAGTTGGGACCGCATCCTCTTGACAAGCCTTGCATTTCGCTTTTCGGAGCCTCCCGTACGCTTTGTTTTGATAGGGGTAGAAGCACCAGATGAGTCTGAGCTCCAAAAGCCACGGCGCATCGTTGACTCTTGGTCCGATGTCTGCCTCCATCCCCTGGCATCCGCGATGTCAGTTGACTCCAAGTAGGCATTGGATCGAGCATAAGGAGCCTGCTTAAGACTTTCGGGGCTCGGAAGATGGCAGTCATCTGCACGCGTCTGAAGTGAACCTTTTTGGTGCGGCCGGATTGAGCGCGAGCCTTTGTTCCGCAGGAGGGAACCTTCTTTCAAACTTTGCACCTCTGTGATGCTGCGCTTGGCCTTCTGCGAATTTGAGAGCCATGGATTGATCCATCCTGACGAGTTGTCAAAAGGTCCATTGAGCGAAGCGGATAGGATCAAAGGAGTTCCGCCCGCAAGAAACCGCTGGCCTGCCTCTTCGTATTGTCGGCGCCTCACGGACGGGCTCTCGTATGCCTCGTCTTCTGAGCCTTCGTGGAACACGTCCTTTGGCCGGCAATAAGCTTCAGCGTAGATAGCATCGTCGCCGAAAGCCCCACCGGACTTGCCAGATAACTTGTCGCCTCTTGTCATTCTTTCGAGACTTGCTTTGAGGCATCAGCAAGTTCGCGCGGCAGCAGTCCTCATCATGAGCGAATGAGTACCGAAGTATATTGAATGACTCCAGTTGCCGGTGTTCAATGTGCTCCTCGGTTTCCGATTTGACGAAGCAATTAATTCTAACACGCTGTGTCAAGGGCAACGCCTTTAATGAAACGTCGTAAATTGGCCAGACATTTGACGCGAAACGCGTCTCACGTATGCACGTGATCTCGCGTAGAGTGACCTCGATCTTGACGATAAAGGCGATGCGCAGTATGGAATGCACATCGAATCGAATTGCCCAAGAGCTCCCAAGAGCCTTAACCTTATCGAAGGTCTAATCAACTTTGGCTTCGCTGAAGTCATAACATCACTTGTCAATTTTTTCGTTCTTGTGAAGCTCATCCGGCGTAAAGCGTTTCGCACATTGTCCCTAATGGGACTAGACTGTCTGGTTTACCGTTGGCACGACGACCACCCTTGGCCAATCAGACAAAATGCAGTGTTTACTTGATTTCTGGGGTATGGAGCACCAACACAAACACGCGCCGCATTTAGCCTCGCGCGCACAACGGCATACTGGCTTCGGTCGCAAATGCGCTCCGTCATACCTATCTGATTTGCATTGTTCGAGGGCCCCGTTTCGGATTTTCGGCTTCATTGACCTATATTCGCTTGTTCAATCGACAATCTGATCCACGTTTCAGTTGATGACGGGCGACTTGACATTAAAGGGTATATGCACCTGACCAGCGACACGACTAATATCTCCAGAATATTGCGTATATATCTCATGGCGCTCGCGGGTACAGTTACGGTCTAGCTCATTTCCTGAAAGTCAAACGGCCGTTGCTCGGTCATGGCTCCCGCCTGGTTGGACTCGCTGTCAGAGGACTGGATTTCTCAATCTGGATCCGACGCCTCTGATGGCCAATTACCTCCAATACCACCGCCGGACGATGTTGACGCAGCTCAGAAACGCCTTCTACAAAGTCGAATACCCCGGAGATCAGGCAACAAACCATCTGCACCCCCAACTAGCGGAAACAGCCCAACAGCACTGAGCGAGCGAACGACAAACGACATCAATATCTCGATGAAGCGACTGCCAACCAAATTGTCTAGAGAAGTCAAGGCTGATACGTCAAGGGCAGTTTCAAATGCGTCGCATGGATCTGTTGTCCATAATAGCCTTCCTAACGGGCGATCGCCCTCGAAAGACCGGCAAACTCCGGAGTGGAAGAGGCGATTGGTCTACGGAGAAATTCCCTACGGTGAGCAACGAGACTTATTTTGCTCTGCGGCGGCCGGCTTGGAAGACATGTTTAAGCCGCCCCAAGGAGACGAGGGAGAGCTGTTCATCGGGACTCAGCATGCACCACATCACATTGATGTGACCCTTCCGTCGAGCCCGCCTACATATCCGCAACGTGTGACAGCCGCCGACCTGGAAGAGTTTGAACACTCTGAGGATGGAGACGAGTATCCCGCGGATATCACACCAAGTCCCAGCCCTCGTCCTCTGCAAAGAGAAATCAAGTACAAGTGCAATGAGAGTTCGCCAGTTCGTGCCGATCGATACATGAACTCGTCACCCAGCGCTCGCGACGCCGAATGCCGAGGTTCGCAAAATGACGAGAGCAATCTCACGGTCCCTGATGAGAATCAGGATGCATTGAGAAAGGCCAGTGGCCAGACCGATACCCGCAATGAAGATTTTAGTCCCATCGTTATCGGCAAGCATGGTACTGAAAGCGGCAGCGTCGAGTTTGCTCCGATCGACGTACCTATCGACCAGCTATGGCAAAAACTGGAGCGTCTGCGCGTGAATCAGATGCTCCTAGATTCCCAGGCAGATCTAAGGGCAGGACTCGACGCTGATGTTAACAAAACACTAGGCGATGCTGAGAATACCGAGGACTACATGCATAAGGGTGGCTTCATCAACGTTCGCCGTGGCGGCAGATCCGGCGATGGGTCTTTTTACTATCGAGGGTTGAGTTCAGAGATGGGGGCTGATACCTCTGAGATGCTCCCCGAGGAGTCACTGCAGGCTAGCACCCCCAAACAATTTCCCTCCATCAGAACGCTAGGAACCAATCCGTGGCCCACGTTGCAAAGCCAAAGAAGCCCCTCTTTGCCCAGGGCGCCATTTCCAAGCCCTGAGAAGAAACAGGACGTTGGCGACGGAAGCTCCAAAGAAAACAGCCCTCTGAAGCTGTTTGGTCCCTACGACACATTTACCAACCAGACACTTCTGAGGCGCATAAGCCAGTTCGAAGAGGGCTCCGGAAGCCCGTCGCAACGATCGCCTGCATCAGAAATTGAGGACGTGGTCTCCGACAAAGCCAGGAAGGGTGCAGCTGAACAATCTGATCCGGACCATCGAAACATTAGCAAATTTGGAGGTAGTGACCTGGATGGCTATGAATTCAAAGGTCACTCATCTGATGAGATATATGAGGATTCTGATGTAATTGGGAAAGAGAACAGGTCGCCGAGGGGAGACTCGATGCGTCCCTATCCATTGCGGGTACTGAAAGGCCCTGAGACGTCTCCCGAGGGCTGCTCAGACTTGATCATTGAACGGAGGCGAAGCAAAAGTGAAACGCCGTTGCGTAATCAGGATGGCCAGCACCGCGCCGCGATTCATCAGATGGCGAACGGACCCAGGACACCCAAGCGCGATCCTCCTTCCGACAGCAAGCGACAAAGAACATCCCCAGCCAAAGATCCAACACCAAAGAGGCGGCGCACCCTCCATCGATCTGACATTGCGTTCGGCAGAGAGCTACAAGCTGGAGCTATTGACAATCCGCATGCACAGGCACAGCCAGGTTTGCCTGGGAAAAAACGCAAAGATGCGTTACCTGGTTCTTTCGAGTTGGCGGACCCGAGTGTGTTGGCCCAGAGATCAATTCTGCAGCCGCAAAGCCCTGGCTCTGGCAAGAACTCATTGGCCTCGGGTACCAAGACGAGGCAGTCTCCCGCACGGAAACCGCCAAAGGACAGGGAAATCAGCTTCAATGACGCCTTGACGGAGACAGATCGTAAGCCATCGATTCGTACACAGGATTTTGTTGATCAAGCTGCTCAAATTATGGCCATGATTCGAAACCAGGTGAAGCCCGAGCTGGCCAGCTTGGGTGAGTCCGAGGAAGAGGATACGCAGCAGGGAGAGAAGCAATCGAACAAGGCAGCTCCTAGCCAGGATTCAACGAGTGAACCATTTTCACGCCCACCCAGTCGTGAGGGGAACCCTATAGCTTGGGCGCAACAGCGTCAGAATGATCCTGAACTCATCAGCCGACTCAAAAAGTACCAAGAATACAGCGATGGAGGCGTTACGTCTTCGATGAGATCTGCGGATCCGACTGCGGGCGCTGGCCCAAAGGCAGGATGTCTCGAGAGGCAAATCGAGGGAAGGGAGCGGGCTCGTCCAAACGGTATTCTAGTGCCTGTGTTTGGCGAGATAACGAGTGATCTTCCCAATGTGCGGATTTCAAACAGTTCGCTTCCAGGCTCGGAACCCGGGGCACCTTCGCGAGAATATCCTTCACACTCTTCCAATCGGTCTTTAAGTCGGACCTTTCCGTCAGCTTCCTCGCGTGGGTCTGAATCCCGACAGATCATCATGCCTGAGAGTGTTTCTCACCTGATTCCCGACAGGGTCGGAAGTATGTACCTTGACAAAAACAAGAATGTTTGGATCAAGAAGAAGGAGCTTCCATCTGGGCAGCAGCACATTGCCTTGTTATCAGAAGACAGCGAAGAAGATCCTTTCGCCAGTATCCCGGACCTAACCGTGGACATGACCAAGGAGATGCAAAATTTAAGACTGGTCAGGTTTGCGGACGAAGCTGAGGAGATCAGTGATCTGGGACATGGGCAATCACAAGCGAACAGTCCAGCTCGAAGAGACCTCAGCCGAGGCTTCGTTACGCTCTCTACCAGTGAGCCGATCGGCTCTCCCAGGGGCGCCTTCATGACGGAGGAGATTGCAAAGCTCGAGAACTCTACAGGTCATGGCGACAGTGCTCCCCCAGAGGAATCCGATGTCGGAACCAGGAGGCAAAACCATGACCAGGCTTCCGCCGGGCCTCTGCGGAGTTTGACGATCTCATTCTCGTCTCCGATTGCTTCCGTCATTCAGGAATTGACGCCAGACGATTTAGACCAGCTTCAGGATGAGTCCGCGGGAGATATGAACCGGTTGTCATGCGAGTCGTCGTCCAAACCATCTTCGCAGAAAGGCGCGCAAGTCAGTAACAAGACGCAGTCCGCTCGTGGAAAAAGCAGCCAGGCGCCACCGCGGCAGCCATGCCATCGTGGGCCGGCCTTTATCCCGCGACCAATCTCTCGCATTGATGAACAGGACGAGGAAAGCACTGTCGAGATATGCGACGATGATCGCCAAGTAAGTATCATTGGCGACCGCAGCATGACCAGCCACAAGACACCAAAAGGCGGACAGACTAGTCTCAGTTTTATGGTCAATCAGACCCCCGGGAACGGCGTTCTGGCATTAGCAGCCGATGATAGCGCATTCATCGGCCGGAACGTTGGTAAACTTTCCCTGAGCCCTCTGTCTGATTTCACTTTGAACAACCATGACCAGTCATTTGGGTTCGAAGTTAGTTATGTCATGGGGCATCGGCATATGGCGACCGGAGACGGCTCTAAGAAGGTCTTATCCATGACGATACGAGAACTCGTGGACAAACTTGGCGAAGCGGAGCCCCAGGAATCCTATTGGGAAGACATTACAAAGCTAGATCTTCACGACAAATGTCTGTCTAGCCTCCATATGCTGGATGAGTTTTGCGGCAAGCTGGTCACGCTCGATGCCTCTGCAAACAATCTGAATCATTTGGATGGAGTTCCGTCGACTGTCCGGGACCTGAAAGTGTCTCATAATCTGCTGACTGAAATAACGTCATGGGATCATTTGATGAACCTGCAATACCTCGACATATCGGGCAATGACTTGACCTCCTTGTCCGCGCTGAAGAACCTGGTCCATCTCCGGAGTATCAGGGCGGACGACAATCAGCTCACCAGCTTGGATGGCTTGGATGCGCATGACGGACTGTTGCGTTTGAGAGCTCGGAATAATGAGATTGGAAGTCTAGACTTTTCAACGTCGCGGTTCGAAAGATTAGAAGAGCTGGACCTGGAGAACAACCACATCGCTTCGATACAGAATCTTGAGCTCCTCCCTGTCCTGTCGAAACTCAGGCTGGCCAAAAATCGTCTGCACGAGTTGCCTGAAGTCGAGTCCATGGATTTCCTGCGACATTTGGACGTCAGCGACAATGATTTTGAGACACTGGACATTAGCAGATTTCCCGGCCTCCGCTCTGTGTACGCGGACAGGAATCGCATCCATTCCGCCTTGGGCTTTGTCCGCACGCGCCGACTAGACAGCCTGTCTCTCCGCGAACAACGAGGCGAAAGGCCTCTCGACCTCGGCTTTCTTGCGCATGCCTACGAAGTACGCAAGCTGTTCCTGTCTGGGAACTTTATGCATGAATTTGATCCTCGAGTCGATTTCCTCAACTTGCAACTTCTGGAGATGGCAAATTGTGGGCTTCGATTTCTTCCGGAGAAGATGGGCCAGCTGATGCCGAACCTGAGAACACTCAACGTCAACTTCAACGCCATCGCCGATGTATCACCTCTACGATTTATTCCGAGGATGAAGAAGCTTCTTGTGGCCGGAAACAGACTCACAGACTCGACTTCGGTGACCCAATTACTGATTGACTTTCCTCATCTGACACGGCTTGACACTCGTGACAACCCCATGACACTTGGCTTCTACGCGCCATTGCAGATTCTCGTCCCTAGCAGAGCTTCTCAAACGGCAGATCTGTTCGTCCTACCCGACGCCGATGTTTCCAGAGACGAGATATTTGCCTGCAGATTGGATGAGAACACGAGGCTCCGAAGACGGCTCCATCAGGTAGTATTCGCGGCAAATTGCGGACGCTTGCGAATGCTAGATGGTCTCCCCCTCCGTTTTCAAGATGTTTTGGCAAAGGATGGGCTGCTTCAGCGACTGATGGACGAGGGCCTTGTTCCTGATCAATTGCCGCACCAGCAGGAGAACTTGCCACCAATGGCGGAGCCCAAGCCCAAGGGGAACGACGAGGACGAGGACATAGTAGCAGATGAGCTTGCCCGAGCGCAGCTGGAAAGCGAGGCGGAGACAGCTTGGCAACACAACACAACGATCAAGAGCAGTCGATGGAGCAAGGAAGACAGCTTTGCATAGGTCGACTTGCGCAGGGAGAGACATGAGCGAAACGAAATTCTGCATGCATACGATCGAACTTGAGAAGGACAAGCTTCATGGCGCGGTCCATGTCATTTTGCGGCGTTTGCTTCATTCTTTGCGTCTTCATCACCTGCCAAGCGACAGCATAAAATATCGAGGGATGGGGCATGGGCGGCGTTGGTTTTGGATTCGGGGGCACATGGAGGATACGATTATTGTAATGATTGAATGTAAACTATCTTGGGTGGCGTCCAGCGTTGCATCGGTGGGAAGACTAAGAAATCTTAATGAGATGACTGAATGCACTTGTCTGCTTCGAACGTTGTGTGTGTGTGTGTGTGTGTGTGTGTGTGTGTGTGTGTGTGTGACGTGGACAAAGTCACGAACACCTGGGGGGAGGTGTCACGGATGAGAGAATCTCGACTGGCGCAGCCTCCGGGTATGCATGCACACAATCGGGTGAGGGGCATTGGGCAGCTCAACCCGTAATACCCAATCCTAGCCTTGACGCCTGACCAAAGACCTATCTTTCTTGAGATGTCGAGGACGCCAAGCTTTTCATGATATATTCTGAATTTTTTTTTAACTTTCCAGGTTTTCGAAAGGGAGAGCCTCTTCCTGTGTTTCCCTTTTCCCATAACAAATCAAGACCTCCTTGAGCCGACCGTACACGGTCAGGCAGCCTGTCCCAAGACTCAGCGTGCCACTTGGAGGGACTCATGAAGATTGCATGTCTGAAACATACGGTAGACCCTCTCTGCGGGAGCGATTGGGCCCGGCATTGCGGTCTCTAGCCAAATTGTCAAAGTGAGACACAAGTAGGACACTGGCTGAATACGTTGACTTTGGCGGCGACCAAGGACGAGGGCAAGGGCAAGGATGACTCGGGCTGCATGAACCAGACATTTCCATGACAAAACCAACCGCCTGCCTTGGCCCCGCCGAGGACTGGAACGCAGCAAGCGAGTGGGCGTCGGGTCGGGACCAGCATGCGCGGTGGGGCAGGACCACGTAACATGGCCCTACAGGACAAGGACAGTACGTACTTTACCTAAGTAGTCTTGAGGCACATAGTCGGAGGTGTGTTCGAGACATTCTCTCAGCTTTGCTAGCATGTATGAGTTGGAGTTTAGGGTTGGGAGTTGGCGCGGACAAGCAGGTGAGCCCAAGCCGGTTGGTTGGTCGTGGAAGAGCTGGTTGGAGGTGAGGGAGGGCAAGGAGGGGAGCTCGGTCAAACGACGGCCGTCGTTGGCAGCTGGTTCCTGGACCAACACTGACAGTTGTCAGGTGCTGCGAAGTGAGGGGATGCCGAACGCGAGACCACACTTTGTTATGTGTAAAGTGAGGGCCGGGCGGATAGAATGCCAGCGCGCAGAGTCAGCCTGAGGCAGAGGGGAAGGACAGACGGACTGAGGGAACAAACAAGGCGCGCGCATAAATGAGTGTGGCCCGGCCCCAAGTCAGGAAACAAGCAAGGGGTCACGTTATTAGGCTCAAGGGAAGGAGGGAAGGAGGGATGGTGGGCATGACCAGAAACGGGTAAGCCCGACCGGGAGAGGCATTACCTTTTTCTTAAAAAAAAAAATCTAGTGCGGATTTCATGTTGCAGTGCGGCATGTGCATGAGGTACAGTACACGGAACCGCAGCACGCACGCGCGACGCTACCCACCTTGGAAGCAGTCGAATCCTGACGTACGACATCTTTCTTCCATCCCTCCCCCGGACTCCCCCTTCGTTTCTCCCGCATACCCAAGTCGTTTTGCACTCGTCGACAGCGCCCAGCGTAACCACTGCATTCGCTCCAAGGCCCATCGAACTCGAAGCCGTCCTCACCGCCCGCTCCCACACGCGGTAGAAGAAGCACCGACGTCAGCATATGTGGAAACCCTCGTCCATTCATGCCGGCATGCTCTCTGGCTAGCAGCAGCAGCAGAGAGTCCTGCGCGCAAGTTGCTGCTGGACCCCGCGCTCGATTGCAAGTACCGTCCGCCTGAAACCTTGGCCGGCATGAGCCATGGACTCGGCGCCGGAAACCCCGACGCCTACATGTCCCCTTGAGCGCTCCGTCTCCCGTCAAAGTGCAGAATCAAGCCGCTCCCGTCGAAGCGTCCGAAGCGGCCGGAGCACGACGCGACGTACTACTCGCAGCCGCCGGCTTCTCAGTCAGCCTGGGAGCTCCGCCAGCAGTGTCTCGGCCAGCGACAAGTCCTTGACCAGTTTTCCCAGCTTCAGTCCAGAGCCTTCGGCATCTGACCACTGCGAAGACGAATCATCAAATACCGTCATTCAAGAAACCAACGACACGGTCCCGAGGCCTGCTGGTGGGAAAGGCTTCTCCATTGTGGATAGGCTCACTGGCAAAAGCTCCTCTCGCGATGCTTTGTTCGAAGATGCCCCATTGCGGCAGTCCATACCAGGAGCCTTGCATCGAGCGGATGACAGGCACATTGAGCGCTTGATTGCTCGCCACGGCGCGGTTTCTCTCGTTCGACAAATAGCAGAGGACCTCGCTCAGAGAGACCTCCAGATTGCCACTTTGCGCAGGCGCACGGATGAACGGGAGAGGGCGCTCAGGAAAATAGCTCGGGAATGTGGCCTATCTAACATGGATCTGGAGAACCGGCTCAAGACAGTCGAGGCCGAACTGCGTTCCAACGCCCAGAAGCAGACTATCGGGGATGACGGTCTCAGCAACCTCGTGAGTGATGCAATGGGTGACTCGGTGGCCACCCACGCGTACGGCGAGACAGAAGGCACAAGCTCGACTGTTCGCAAAGGTGATAAGAAGACAGCTGGCAGTTCGGACTCCGCAAAAGGTACTTTGCGTGGATGGAGGGACTACGTTTGGGGGAGCGGAACCGCGAAGCGAACGAACAAGGCTGGCAGTACCAACGGCGACAGCGTAAATGCAGCCACAGTCGTTCGCTCACAGCCGACTGTAGAAAGGCGACCGACGCTGCAGGATGATTTGTTCACCCCGCCCGTGGAATCAGCTACCAAGACAAGCACGACGAGCTCCAGCAGAGCTTCCAGCGTTCATTCAGTCGGCACAACAGGGCGAAAGCCTTCGGTATCGTTGGCCAGTCTCGCGTTGAGGTTGGTCGCGGGAGGCACAGTGACCCCGAGGGATGCCGGGGTCAGAGGTCGAGCGGCGAGCGCGTCCACGCGCGCCGTCTCGACCCGAGCTGGCTCAGCAGCCAGCGCCCGGACCGCTCAATCAGCCCGCGCTGCATCCATAGCCGTCAATCCGAAGGCATTGATGGCAATGCGCTCGCCCTCACACAATCCCCAGGCGTTGTCCAACGCGAGGACACAGAGCCAGGACACGTGGGGCAGCATGGCGAGCAGTCCTTCCAACTCGACCAACCCGCGACAAGAGAGCTACGGGCCGGTCGAGATGGACGCCATACTGCCCCCTGAATCTCAGCCTCCGACTCTGTCACACATCTATAATGATTATGCAAACAGCGAATTTCTCACAGACCGCTTCGGCTTCATCTACGACCAGCGGCGGAAGAAGAGACAGCGGGAAGCTGCGCTTGTCGCAAGCCAGATGAACAAGGGGGCCAGGACCGAGATGCTGACCAATGGCCGCACTCGCATTTCGCCGAATCTCCTCGACGATTTCCCCAGCCCCAAAAACAGTGTCTCGAGCGGTGGGGGACCAGAGAGCCCTGGCAGTCACGAAGAGCGGACAGAAGAGGATGTGGGCAAATCCAAGCGGTGGCAGGATTACCTCAAAATCGCCACGTTCCCAACGGAGCTTCTGAGCCACACGCCCAGCATGAGTGCATCCGCGCTCGAGGTCCTGGAGGGCACAGGCAGTCTGACGCCCGAGCTACGAGAGCCTGACGTTGTGAAAGCCTCGACCATCAAGGCCACAACTGCCGGATTGTTACCGACTCAGGCCAACGCGACAATTGCCGTCGACAGCGAGATACCTCAGCCGTCTGGCGTCGATCCGAACGGGGGCTATGAGGCAAAGGACGACGTGGAGCCCGTCAAGTTGCTCTTGGAGCAGCTGAGTGAGGTCCATGACTCGCTGCAACGCGACAAGACGGTCAAGTGGAACGATTTCCTCCGCAAAGTACGCGCCGAACGGCGGCGCGAGGGCCAGGCAGCCGTGGCAGCAGCCGCGGCGGCGGCCGAGGCCCGATACGAGACACCGGCCATGATCCTTCCCGAATCCCAGGTGGCCGACGGCGAGATCATCGGCATCGCGGGGCTCGGCAACAAGGGCAAAGTCGGCAGAGCCAAGTGGAACGAGTTCAAGGCGCTGGTGCTCGGCGGGATTCCGGTGGCATACCGCGCCAAAATCTGGTCCGAATGCTCCGGGGCCACGGCGCTTCGGATTCCGGGCTACTACGAAGATCTCATCTCCCAAGGCGCCGAACAGGACGACCCGGCCGTGGTGGGCCAGATCCAAATGGACATTCATCGGACTCTGACGGACAACATCTTTTTTCGAAAGGGCCCGGGCGTGCAGAGGCTGAGCGAACTGCTGCTGGCCTACTCGCGGCGAAACAAGGACGTCGGGTACTGCCAGGGCATGAATCTGATTGCCGCCAACCTTCTCCTGATCATGCCGTCGGCCGAAGACGCGTTTTGGATCCTGGCCTCGATCATCGAGAGCATCCTGCCTCATGGCTACTACGATCAATCATTGATGGCGTCGAGGGCGGATCAGCAAGTCCTGCGACAGTTTGTCTCCACGGTGCTCCCCAAGCTTTCGGCACACCTCGACATGTTGGCGATTGAGCTCGAGGCCCTGACGTTCCAGTGGTTCCTGTCCGTCTTTACCGACTGCCTGTGTGCAGAGGCCCTGTTCCGCGTCTGGGACGTGGTGCTGTGCACCAACGACGGCAGCACGTTCCTGTTCCAGATCGCGCTCGCCCTGCTGAAGCTCAACGAGACGAACCTGCTGCAGTGCGACACGCCGGCCGGGGTCTACACGTACATCAACCACCACATGACTGAGCATGCCATCAGTATCGACGGCCTGGTGCAGGCCGGCGAGGCACTGAGAAGACTGGTGAAGCGCGAGGACATTGAGCAGCGCCGGAACAAGGCCATCCAGGCAGAGAAAGAGATGGTCGCGGAGAGGGACAATGCCAGGAAGCAGAGGGCGGTATCTAATGCCTCGCCTGTCGTGTTGGCCGAGGGGGGAGGCTCTGTGGACGGCGGGCTGCCGAGCGTCTCGGTCGAGGGATAGCCACGGAAGTTGGGTTCCTTGGGGAGGGGGGAAAGCGAGGGTGGAACAATTGGCGACGCGGCATAGGCATTGCATACAGTTGGCTAGATTTGATACCCCAATCGTGTTGTTGCTGTTTTCACTCTGTTTGCCCTTTTTTTCTTATTGGGTGCGCCGATATCAAGGACGTGTCATGCATGCGTGCTATGAGGTTCTCTGCCAGCGTTGGCCAAGAGCCATGTTTCAGGTCCCGTCAGGAAAAGGGCGACTTGATTGATTGATTGATTCTACAACTTGGCCTTGTCTTTCTTCTCCTCCTGCGTATACTGCTGAAACCAGACCTTGCCAAACTCCCTCCGCTCGCTCTCGCGGCGCTGGTCCTCCTGGAAGCGCAGCTCCTGCGCGTCGACGCCCTCCTTGCGCAGCTCGGCCAGCAGGTCCTTGTGCAGCTCCGTCTTGATGACGCCGTAGACGCCGGCGGCGGGCTTCTCGACGAGCTGGCGGTCGGCGACGAAGGCGAGGGCGTCGTCGAGCGACGAGGCGGTGGCGTCGGCGAGGCCGTGCTCGACGGCCTGGGGGCCGGTGAAGCGGCGGCCCTCGCTCGAGGGCCAGGGTGCGGAAGGTCTGGGCCGTCAGGCGGTGGCGGAAGATGGCGGCCATGGGCGGCTTGAGCGGCGCGCCGAAGAGCACCTCGTTGAGGCACAGGAAGCCCTTGGGCGAGGGGGCCAGGCGGTAGTCGTGCGTCTGGGCGAGCATCAGGCCGCCGGCAAAGGTGTGGCCGTTGAGGAGGGCGACGGTGGGCATGGGATACCTAGAGCGAGCGGTGGGTGCCAGTGTCAGAGCAGGGTTCTTTTCTTTTTTCTTTTTCGTTCTCTTCCTCCTTCTTCTTCTTTCCCCCCAGTCCTCCCTCATCTTTTGCAGCTGCAACCTCCGACATCTCAAACACGCACAAGCGATGCTCGGGAAAAAAAAAAAAACTCACGTCAGAAACCGCACCCATACGTCGTAAAACAGCTGCCAGAACCCTTCCGTGTTGATGGCGAGCTCCAGATCCAGCCCGTTGGAGTAAAACTTGGGGATCCCGCTCGTCGTCACCACCACGCCCGGCTTGTAGCCGCCAAACTCGACAATGTCGAGCGCCTGCAGGAGCGCGCGGCAAAAGGCCACGGTGAGGCGGTTGTCCGGCGGCGAGATCCACGTGAGCAGGTAGACGGCCGGCCTGGGCTCGGTGCAGGTGATGGTGCCGCCGGGGTGCTGCGGACCGCACGGCGCTATCGGCACCGAGAAGAGAGGCGTGGACATGCTGGGGGCACGGCAGCGGCGGGCGGCGGCAGCGGTGGGAAAAACCAACGAGGGGAAGGGACAGAGAGAAAGAGGTCTGCGAAGAAGAATAACGAAAGAAGACCCCCGTCAAAGGAGAGTCGCGCGTCGAAGGAAGAAGGAAGGGAAGCAAGCCTCGGCTTGTGATCACGGGCGGGACCCACTTCCCCGGCTCCGGCAACCTGCCTGCCTGTCTGCCTGCCTGCCTGGCGCTATAATGTGCTGTACGCCAGCGTGTGTGTGCGTGCTACACAAATCGGGCCCTGTTCATGCAACGGCCAGGCAGGGGTCTCTCCGCCCAAGACGCAGAGCCGCCGTCATGCTTGTCATGCACCTGCCTGCCGTACCTGCTTCCTTCCCGATGACGTCTGAATAAGCACTTGCCGCCAGATCTGGGGTCGGCAGTCATCTGACTCTTCAGGTCGTCCCGCTTCGATCTCCGGCCACAGATTAAAAAAAAATGAAAGGAAGAAGAAGAGAAAGAGGGTGTCTCCATCAGCCGTTGCCTGCCTCCTGGCTCGTCGGTTTTACTCGTCCCCCCCCTCCAGCCCGCATCGTCTCCAAAGCGCGCCCCCCCCCCCCAACCCCACCCTATTCTGCCCAGGCACCACCACCCCACCAGCAAGCAAGCAGCTTTCTGCACCTCTGCGCATCGCCAGTCTGTCCTCACGAGCACATCACGATGCCTTGATCCTTCTGTCTTCTTGCCGGTCACACCAACTGCTCATGGCCCTCGACACCCTGGGCACACCGCCGCCCGGCACCGTCGTCTTCTTCCACCCCGATCTCGGCATCGGCGGCGCCGAGCGCCTCGTGGTCGATGCCGCCGTCGGCCTGCAGTCTCGCGGCCACAAAGTAGTCATATTCACCAACCACTGCGACCCGAAGCACTGCTTCGACGAATGCCGCAATGGTATGTGTGTGCCCTTCCCCTGCAGACTGATCGCGCGCGCGCGCACGCCCTTTTCTAACATGCTTGCGCGCACAAGGCACTCTCGACGTTCGCGTCCGCGGCGCGTCCCTCGTCCCCATGTCCGTCCTGAACCGACTCACCATCCTCTGCGCCATCCTCCGCCACTTCCACCTCCTCCTGACTATAGCAGCCACCGGTGAGCTGGCGGCCCTTCGGCCACGCGCCTTTGTCGTCGACCAGCTGTCGGCCGGCCTGCCGCTCATGCGCTATCTGTGTCCGCGTGTGCCGGTCCTGTTCTACTGCCACTTCCCGGATCTGTTGCTCGTGCAGGGCCGACGATCGCCGCTGAAGCGCCTGTACCGCGTGCCTTTTGACTGGCTGGAGGAATGGAGCATGGGCTTCTCGCACGCCGTTGCCGTCAATTCGCGCTTCACCAAGAGCGTTGTCGCGCGGACGTGGCCCGGCTTGGCCAGCAAGGTGGCCGCCAAGGTCGTCTACCCTTGTGTCGATACCGAGGAGAAGCCGCCACCGGCAGACCAGGTCGAGGATCAAGCGCTGGTGCGGGGCGGCAAGAAGTTGATACTGAGCATCAATCGGTTCGAGCGGAAGAAGGACATTGGTCTGGCGATTCGAGCTTTTGCAAAGCTCCCCGCCAAGGAGCGGGAGGGTGTTCGCCTCGTCCTTGCCGGTACGTCGTGATCTTTTCTCTCTCTCTCTCTCTCTCACACACACACACACACACACACACGACACACACGCCCCTCGCACTAAGCTGTTGCCTACTGACGCATGTTTAATCCAGGCGGCTACGACGCCCGCGTCAGTGAAAATGTCGTCTACCACGCAGAGCTGCAGTCCCTCGCGGCGTCGCTCTCCCTCACGCACCACACGCTGACGCCGTCGAAACTCTCCGCCGTCGCCTCCCTGTCCGCGGTGCCGCCAGACACGCAGGTCCTGTTCCTCCTCTCCGTGCCAAACAGCCTCAAGTCCGCGCTCCTCCGTTCATCGCGACTCCTCGTCTACACGCCCACCAACGAGCACTTTGGCATCGTGCCGCTCGAGGCCATGCTCGCGCGCCTGCCCGTCCTGGCCGCAAACACCGGCGGCCCCGTCGAGACGATAGCCGACCCGGAGACCGGCTGGCTCCGCGACCCCGACGACCCCGACGCCTGGTCGGCCGTCATGCGCTCCAGTCTCGCCATGTCGGACGAGGAGGCGGCGCGGATGGGCGACGCGGGCGCAGCGCGCGTCAAGGCGCTCTTTGGGCGGGACAAGATGGCCCAGACGCTCGAGGAGACCATCGACGAGATTGTCGCCATGAAGAGGTTCGCCGCGCCCGCGCTGCTGAACGGCGTAATCAACTTTATCGCCGTGGCTTCTTTTGTGGCCTTGAGTGCTGTCGCAGCCGCTCTGGTCGTGCGTCTCTTTGGGTGGACCTCGTAGGGGAATCAGTCGCGTAGCTTTTAGAATTCTAGCATCTCTTGTAAAGCTTTTCAATGCCAAGTGGCATCGCCTCACTAGCAATTCTGCAAATTTTCCGCTTCGCCATCATCGACAACATGTACAATTATATCACCACACACACACACACAATGCGACAGGTACTAAATTGCAAAGACACAAAATATTTGTCCATTGGACTACGCTGCCACCAGTAAAGACGCCCCATCTAGTTGTGTCCTACAAATGGCTCTTCAGGTCCTGCTAGGCTCTAGACATCTTCTCCAGACATTCGTTCCTTCTTCCCACTGCATCATACATAAATAAGTCTTCCCCTCTCCGCCCCTCTTCAACCGCCCCAAAACAGAAAAAAAACAAAAACATGGACACATTCATTCGTTCTCTCGTCTCGTCCTGCAGCTAGTCTTTCGAAAGATCTATGCGTGCCATGCCGCCGCCACCGCTAGGTTCCTTCCCAAATCAAATGTAAAAGAGGGGGGGAAGAAACAGAAAGGCCAAAAAAGTCCACTAGATGCCGCCCATGACCCAAACAAAAACATCAACGACCGTGAAAACCGTGAAAACTCCGGTTTGAAGCACAGAAAGAAATGAAAGAGGCAAAGTCTTCGCTTCCGTATTCCCAGAAAAAGAAGACAAATGACGGACAGCTGGTTCTGTTCACAGAGAGAACAGGAACTCTTGGCTCCAGTCCGCTACATAGCCTAACATTATGCAAATTGTTCGCGAGAACTTGCCAAAACACAGAGAGTTGAGATGTAAATTTCGAGAAGTTTGTTTGTCTTGTTCCGAGCGCTGCTCGCTTTCAAGGTGCATGTGTGGCTTGCGCGGAATCCTTTCCGGATTCAGATCTGGGTCAGGGATGCCTCGAAATGCGGTTCACAAAACCAATTTGACGCTGACGAGTTACGTGACGCAAAGGCTTGGGAGCGCTGTAGTTCGCGGCAGGCATTCGCATCGCGACCGGTGCTGGTCTCATGACCCGTTGATACAGGGATAGCGTGAATGACCTTGAACTGGGGGAGAAGAACATGTCTCCTTGTAGTTGCACACAAGGCGGATAGCAGCTTCGTTGACTCCGATCCCGCCGCTCGCACTGCTGATTCACATTTTACGGCTCGACTTGCCGTGTCGAATCGCTCTCATGAACGGGAACTTTCTTGGCAGTCTCGTCACTGGCGGTGCTGGCGCCCGTGTCGCGCCTCTTCGTTTCAAACGGCCTGGACAGGGCTGCCGTGGTCGGAGATGCCTTTTTCTTTGAAGTGGCCATGAGAAAGATGCCATCGTCGCTGTCTTCGTCCTCTACGAGCGGCGTAGGCGAGTCCAACTCTTCCGACGAGGGGTCGTGGTCGTGCTCCAGATGCAGCCGCGGCGAGTCGTTCTCAATCGAGCGCCGATGCCCAAAAACTTTGTCAAGGGCAGTTTCGGTGGCGAACGCAGGTGGCGTGACTGCTTCGGACGAGTTCCCATGGCGTGGTCCTTGCCTAGGTGGATTGCCAGATCGACTGAGCAGTTCCGACTCCAGGTCGGCAGACACCGAGCTCGCGCCACTCAGTAGCGCGGGTAGGGAAGGGTCTGACTGATAGGTAGAGAGCCGCTCAGCATTGGTTTTCCCGGGCTCTACGTTGACCGGACTGAGATTTTCGCTTGGAGTTGTGAGAGGGGTGCCCATGGCATCTATCGATTCCATGCTTGATGACTTGACCGTCGTTGTATTATCTTGGGTCGACGGCATGCTTGTAGTCCACTCGCTCCCCATGATCGATGGGGATGGCGGACATGAAAGACTCAATGAATGACCGTCGCGTAGTGGTAGTGGTTGGAAGCCAGGCAAGGACTTATTCCCGTTGATCTCGCCGACACTGGCGCTGTGACTGATATACGGATCGTGATTCGCATTTGGCGTCAGATCCTCCAGCTCGCAGGAAGCGATCCCATTATCGGCGGCGCTGTCGGTAACTACACATGCTTGCGCGATTCCGGCAAGTTCTTGTTGGACTCGCCAACTGGGGTTCGTATGAGACGTGGCGGGTGCAGAGCCAGGGTGGCGCGGCGATGAGGAGAGCAATGCAAACGAGCCATCTCTCTGCGCCGTGGCATCCAATTCCGATGTTCTGATGGACCGCGGATGCCCATGTCCATCGTACACGGTGCCAGTCGCAGCAGCCGAGGAGACAAGTGGTGACGTCCCTGATTTCGCGGTCGAGGTCAAGACAAGGCTATGGTCTGTCGACGTCGATTTCGGATTGTCTTCGATCTGGGGATCTGAATCGCATGATCTGCGACTCCCCTGGCGCTGGATGTGTGCATGAGCTCCTTCAGATGGCGTGACGGGGTTGGATTGGGTCTCCTGGGCTGCTGGCGAGAGCTGCAGGAATTGAGATGACGGACGGCCTTGTCCGACGTGACGCTGGAATCGTCGTGAGCATGCAGTGGCAGGATTGTCGGACTTGGGAGCGGCTGAGTTCCACGTCTCCCGTGACGCGTCCACCGTCCGCAGTACAGTGGCCAAGGGATCATAGAATGTCGGGCTATCGCCGTGAATGGCCGTCGTAGCAGTAGAGACTACGGCGGTTGGAGCTTGCGTGGAGCTCCCGACCTGACTCTCTCTGCCAGAGGTGGCGAAGTAATCGTCCCCGCGTAAGCTCGGGCGACGGTCGTGGCCGGGTTGCACGCCTGCACTGGCATGTCGTAACATGCTGTCCCCGGCTGAGCTTGCTACACTGCTGATTGCTCGCCGTCGCGACCTGCTGTCGCTGCGGTCTACCAGAGGTTGCATCACCTTTCCCACAGCCTTCTTCATGACCGACCTGGCACGCTCCAGGAAAGTCAGAGGCACAACAGCATGAGACATTTCCTTTTCGTCTACCTGAATCTTTCGTCCCTGAGACGGTCGTGCTGGGTCCGTGTCATCGAGCCAGCCAAGGACGTTAGGGATGCCCTGGACGACCCATGGATGACGTTTTATGTCTCTCAGCCGGATCCTCTTATCAGGATTCTTGGTCAGCATTTGTCGAAGCAGGTCGTAAAGCAGGTTGTCTACATCCTCGTACTCGAGATCGTTGTCATCGCGGTAGGGATGTGCGTTTTGTCGTTTGAATAGGGAATGTTCTGCGGGCGACGTGGAAGGATCCACTGCTTTCAGTCGCCGTCGAGGAATGTGAACCTCTTCCGTGGCAATCTTGCGGAACATTTGAAACTCGTCCTCGGCCAGAAAGGGGATTCGAGCAAAGATGAGACAGTATAGTGTCACTCCGAGAGACCAGACATCAATCTGCTCCGAAACCTTGGGTTGGTTGCCCGGTTCCAAGTCCGTATAGCAAAGCTCAGGTGCGAAGAAGGCCGGCGTCCCGACGGTCTTGGCGAGCTCCAAGTCATCGTCGAAATCCCTGGCTTCAGACTCGGATACGGTATCGTCTGGTTCTCCGTCGCGAATGGGCCGCCCAAAGTATGACACTCCAAAATCAGAAATCTTGACTCGATGGTCTCTGGTCCAGAGCAAGTTTGCCGGCTTAATGTCTCGATGGACGACACCTTGGTAATGAAGGTATTCAAGACCAAGGACGGTATCCCGAAATGTGGATCGGGCTTGGTCGAATGTGAAGCAAGGGACGAACGAGTAATCTTCCGAAAAGGGATCGTAGGCAAATGGGTTGTAGTCCACAGACGACATGTGGGAAATGATAGAGTCAGCCATGCTTGGAGACCTTTCGCGAGCCTTTTCTTTTCCCTTTTCTCTTGAAGTTTCCTCTTTGTGAGCGCTATGCGATGCGCCGTCCACGGCCGCAGTCGACCCGGGATTCGATTGATGAGGGCCGGGTGTTTCCAAGTCTTCTCCCCACGAGATATCTTCAGCCAGCTCCGCAGGCATGAGACTCGTTGATGCTATTGACAGCGATCTTGACGGCGCGGCAGAAGAGTGCCTTGAAGCCGACCGCGAGGATGGGCCGTCGGTGATGGCGAAGTCATCGCGGGACGAGACGCGGGACCAGCGGTCGAAAACACCAAACATCTCGTCGGCTGCGCCGTGCTCATTGCTCCAGTAGTCCGAAGGGCCGGGGAAGTTCTGCGCCATCTTTGCCCTTTTCAGTTCTTTAATCGCTTGTCTGCGTTCCAGGAGTTGAGAATACTGCTCCTCCTCAGCGGTCGGGGCGCCGCCGCCAATCTCCCGTTCGACTCTTTTGCGTTCGTATTGGCAAATGTGCGGTAGGCCTTTCTTCCGCCACACAATCTCGCCGAGTTCGACGTGTTCCAACACCATGTATATCTTCTTGAGTTCAGGATCGTCGATGACTTCGATGAGAGCAACGACGTTGGGGTGACGGATCTTCTTGAGAATGGCAATCTCCTTTTTGGTCTTGTCCTGCGGAGATAGCGCCGTGACCTTGCCCAATCGTCGCTTTTTGGAGAATCGAGGGATTATCTTGATGGCCACATTATCACCAGACTCGCGACTTCGTGCGAGCTTGACCTTGCCGTGCATTCCGCGGCCGATTTCCTCGAGTACCTCATATTGATTGATGGTCTTGCGACCGTTGGGATTGTCCGAGTCGATAAGAGCTTTGTGAGTTCTAGGTGCCAAGAATTAGTGATCGGCAGGCGCTGAGCAAAGATGTCGCCGACATCATATCCAGGCCGCATCATGGCCGTGACACACATTCGTGTGCTACGAACGCGGACAAGCCGGAGAGGGCGAAAACACGAAGTTCTCGCCACTGAAGAGCGAGCTCGGGAGAGTTAAACTTACTCTCTGACTTTGTGAGTCTGCAGCGGGTGCAAAAACGGGCTACCAGTAGTTGGCGCCGGTGTGGTGCATTCGGACAAAGACGTGTGCGGAAGCGTGAGGTTATGTCGCGAGGCCGTTGGGCTGAAAAGTCCTGGTGACGAGATCGGCGTGCTGCACGCGGTCCGAAGCGGCATCGACATTGACTGCGGGAGAGATTGCAGAGACAACGGCTCTTGCAGGGGTGGTGATTGTTCGTCTTGCTTGGTAGGAGAGTCCATGATGGAAATACAATTATAGCCTCGCCACTCGATTCGACATAGTGTTGGGCAGCGACCTGCCAACTCGCAAAGGCGGCCTGTATCTTCAGATGACAGTAAGAGCAGTCGCTACCGGGTATCTATAGCCGCATGACCGATTGAGCTATCGTCGATGGGACGATGACGAGTGGTTGGAGAGAGGCAAAAGGCAAGATACTCCGCAGGGAGCGAGGCGACTCTTGAACCACGCAAGGGGCTCAGGGGAAGGCGGCGCAATGCGTTCGAGGAAGAGAGATGTAAAGCTGAGTAGATGAGCTGTGGGCGCGGAGGTAGCAGGCGAACGGATGTCTTGTCGTGGAGTGTAAATAGGTTCTAGTCGGAGGCGGCTGATGTGGTGGGAAATGATTGACGAGGAAGGGGGGGGGGGGACCTTGCATAGGCAGAGACACCCACATCGATTGACTTGGACTTGCGTGCAGAGAGAGAAGGCATCCACCCCACTACGGCGTCTTGGTAATGCAGGTGCAGGCGCAGGGTACCCGCTCTCGCAACGGTTGGTTGTTTGGTCTGGTGTGTTGAGAAGTCCGGCAGGTGGAACAGGCGACAAGCCGGGGGGGGGGGCACCCATACATTATTAGAAACTCAACACCCATTGTAATTTTCTTCGAGAGCGCCATACTCCATCGAGCTACGGCCAACCGCCAGTACCGAACTGTCTCTCATCACCTTCAACCGGTGGCCCATTCGACTGAGTGATCGCCTGGGCCTACCATTCCTGAGCTCTCCCCGTCACGCGAGGCCAAGACTCGGCTCGTCGACTACTTGTTGGTGTGTTCGTCAACATTGGACACGATAAATTGCTCTCACTCACTGTCTTCTCCAACCCATCGCGACGTGCATGGCAGCCATCAGGCAAGCAGATGGGGTGCTGGCCCAAGCAGGGTGGACACCGTATATTGCTGGAAATGTGCACTGTGCGATTGTCAGTCCACTTTCGTCAATCCCAGACTCTACTGAAGCCGGCCATTATCTTGCCCTCCATACTCACTGGTGCACCGGTTTATTCCACACAGCTGGGAGGCGCGTGTGAGCCGGTAGTGTAACGCCAAGACCGACTCTGCTGGTGCGCCCTCGAGCGCTTCTCGCCCTCCTGCTTTTGCCTGTCACTTCTGCCCATGTCCAGCCTCTGCTGTCGCGGGACATGGAATGTACATCTGCACACTGTTGCTGAGCCCATATCAGCCAGCTGCAACGTCGGCCAGAGCCTGTGGCCTCGACCGCTGACGGAGCATCTCATGGCTGAAGCCTCTCGCGGGCTCCACCGCAATGATGACGCGCAATCCCCTCTACAGTACGAGATGGCGCTCGCGCGCTGAGTTCCCGTCAATCAGTGTCGCTTCGATCAGCCCGGTGCCCACGTATAAACGTTTGGGGTATGTCAGTGCGCTCGTCCTGGTGTCCTAGGCCAGATGACAGGGGCCACCACACCAGACTGGAGCGTCGGTAGGAAGACGTCTAATGGCTGCATCCTGCTCATTACAGGTCGCCCATACCTCGACCGAACATGGAGCGAAGCCCGGGGCTCAGGCTGTTTCGCTCGTCATATTAGGTCGCAGATGCAGCTTGCATGCCGCCGCGATTCCGGATTGGTTAGGCTAAAACGGGGCCACTCCATAGCGTGCCAAGGCGCTTATCGGACGCTACGATGCTATTGGTTGCATCTTGTGCGACATCGCAGCTCGGTGCCAGTAGCTTTACATTTGGCTTGACGCCATCGCTGTAGACGTGCATCATTCAGTGGCTCCAGGGGCTAGCGTTCGATGCGGGCACCCGCAGCCATGTTTGCGGCTCTATTTCAGACTGAAGGGGAAGAAGAAAGGAAGAAGAGGAGAAAGGACTGCCGAACCGAGTTCCATACGAGAAGAAGGGGAAGAAGGGGAAGAGGGAAGAGGGTTGGCGAGTCGTCAACGATCTGAACCACACGCACACAACAGCTGATAGCTTAGGATCTGCCCACATATTGGCAGGCTGCACCTTCCTTTCGGTCGTGTGCCCAGCCCGATGGCGATCAGATTAAATGCGAGCAGACGTCGCTCGATGATCTTGCGCCACACCCTGGAGAACTCGGAGGTGCGGTAGTATAGCCGAGTCGAACCCTTTCCCAACGGTTGGATTCGGTTCCCCCCTCCCTTTCCCTCTAATCTTCCCCTTCCATCCCCAGAACGGCCGGCCGTGTGCTCCCTAACCCCTGACGGGACGATGAATGCTTGTGTGTCCCTGGGTTGAGCTCGCATCATGGTGAGACAATTCGAGGTGAAGCAGCCTTGGCTCGGGCATCAAAGCTGGGCAAAACGGTATCGACCGACGCCAACGTGTTGACGCATGGAGCATCCTTATCTTTTCGCCCTTCCTGCACGGCACTCCTACTTTCATGCACTTGCGCAGGTTGGCCAGAAGATGGTCGCGACCCCTGCACGCCCTGCCTAATAACTGCATGCATAGTCGCGGGCGTCCGCCGGCTCGTTCCTTCTACATTCGGGAGCTCGTACCTGACGACAACAATTGGCTTTCGTTGCTGGGAAAGGATACGCAAAGACTCCCTTGCAGACAACAGTGTCGTACTGCTTCGAAGAGAACTCCTGCGCGTGCTGACTCCAGCCCCCCGTGCGTGACTGATCCGGAATCTCCCATTAGATTCAACTGCCTCAAGTTTTGTAGCTCGGGCGAGCACTAATGGATAAGCTGCATTTGCTTCTGCTTGATTGACGACTCGGTGTAGAGGATGCCAGCCGACGGAGCAAGTTTTCAAAAGATTTCTGCAGCTAAAAAGCCACAACAAAATTCATCTCTAGTCCGTGATGGACGAGACCATCTCGTCACTGCATACCATCTTACTCCGTCGCATTCGCATCACGCACAAACTTGTATTGTCGGACTTGGTGCTACCCACGAAGAAGAGAAAAAAGCTGATTGCCCCGTCTCAACCCGGGCTTTTCATGAGAGCCTTACTGGCACTGGACTTTTGCCTCCAGTGTGCGTAGAACCAGGCCGTCTTGAACTGTTCGGCCTTGGCGATATGGGTTCAAAGTGTATTCCTGACTTGGTGTCGGCTGTACAATCATTCATGATAATACATTTGCGTTGGGAAAGCCATTCCAATCGATGGCGAAACAAGTTACCCTCCAACTCTGGAATAATCCGCCACCTTCCTAGGCCAAACCCCCTCACCACTAGCGAAGTTCAGAGCCTGGACCTTAAGAGTATGTTGAGAGAAACAAAGATAGGCACGCGTTCATGCTCTGCCTGCTTCAACAATTGCAGAATATTCGCACTTTCTCGATTCCTCGAGAGTTGGACAAGATAATGTTGCAGCGTGATCCTCTCTTCAGTTTGCCCCCGAGTGCTGTCTCGCAAAGCGTGGATCGTCATTGGGTCTTGCGCGAAGCGGCCAACTGCCCTAATCTTCCATGAGTCTCGTCATGGCGAACCTGTCGTGCAGAGCGGCCATCATTCGGCTGTATTCAAGTGCATTGCGCTCGCAGATGCATGAGACTATTTTCTGAGAGGCTCGGCCGCCCATGACTGTTCTTATCACACTCACACGTCTTCACGGATTCAAGGTCCACCACTTATCATTCCAGTTGGGCCGACCTGCATATCCCGTCGTTTCGTGTCTGTACTGGATTCGCAGACGCCAGAGTCACAATCTACGGACACTCATTATGTATCGCTTGTTATATCGAGGCGCTAATCGGAGCTTCATACCCTCGATGTGGCGGATAATGAGTCCTCACGTAAACCGTACCACGGACGGTCTCCCACGCAGAGCCGCTAGACCTGGCACTCACTACCCAGGTAAGTAGCCAACCCCCATTCTGCAATGGTACTCAGGTTTCCTGGAGCGGCTTGCGACCAGAATTGAGAAAGCAGGGTCGCGCGCTTGCTTCGTGTCGTCGCTTCGGAAGTCAAGGGGCCCTCACCAATTACTCCCTCACACCTGCCTTCACTGTTGATGTCAGATACTCCACTGTTTTCAATGGGCCTCAGCACGAGGACTCGATGAAATTGATGCTGAGCACTTCAGAGCCGTGCGGCTCGAGTGTGGATGCAGACCGTCTGTTTTGCACTCATTGACTAGAAGAAGAGGGAGCGCCGCATGGGACGCACTACCTCATGCAGACTGTCAGCAAGGTAAGGTCGAGCTAGATACGCACCATGTGTGTCGAAATTCAGTATGCAGTCCACCAGACAGCGGCCACTCCCGAGGTACTACGCTCAACCCGTGTGATACACTCAGCGGCCAGAACATTCCAATCGATGGCGAGTCCAGGCCTATTCCTGCCACGATTTGCCGCGATGCTCGCGATCCTTGGCATAGTTGTCTTCATGCATCTGGCTTGAGCCAGGCTTAAGCCGAAGCCGTGCCGTTCTACAGACCCGCTGCTAGCCTGTGGTGCAGATGGCGGACAACAGGTGCGGAGGCGGATACGGGTGAGAGAAACACGTTCCAATATTTCGGGCACCGTCACATCGTGCGCGTTGGGGGAAAGGGGGCATATTGCATTGGGGTCAATGGCCTTGGACGAATCACAGCGAGTTTGCAGGAAACATGCGGGATGAGGCCAATACTTGGAGGCGCCGTCTGCGCATAGCCAAACACGTCCTCGAGGCGTCGGTCAGATTGCATGCGCAGGACCAACTCCAGAAGCCATCTACGCGTGCTCCCGAGTCTGCCTGCGGGATCATGATGAGAGCTTGTCTGCATCGGTCGAGGAGGCTGGACTCGGCGTCAGGTTATGAACTCGGTTCATCGGGCTAATTCATGGGTGCTTCTTTTCAAGCTTCATGGAAGCCAGACTCGGGAAAAAGCAGAAGCCATGCTTCGGCACTCGGAGGACTGCGATGACAGCTGCCTGGCACAGCTCACGTCGCACAGCATCTCCTGTCGACCTTTGGGAATGCGACCAGGCGCGACTCATCCCCTCTACAACCGCACGGTTTCTGTCGATGCTCTGCACACAGTATCAGCCGTCGTTGTTTTCTCACTGGGAGTGTGACATATGTACGTTGTCGTCTGGTGCATATATGAGCAGTCACATTTCGACAGGCTTACAACAAACACCCTGGTTGGGATGCTGTCGGGCGGTGCTACCATAAGCCGGGTCGAGGACATTCGGAACATTCTCGCCCAAATCCAAGTACGTACTGGGGATGGTGGAGATGATGAGATGGTCGGCAGACGACGGCGGGCCAATAACGGACAGCAGAGCGCGTTAGTGTACGCTGCTGATGTCTACCTGGAGCAGAATTTATCGAGGTAATTTGGGAAGCAGCCCCCCCCCCGGTCAGCATCGATCTGCAGCAAACTCCACCGTGATTACCCACGCGAGGCTCCCCGGCAACAGGAGTTGAACCAGGCCTAGCCAGATCTGCAGCCTCGCATGGATCGCAGTCTGACTGGGAAAAGAAACGTCACGCAACTTTGATTGGAATCGTCACCTCAACGTCCGTCCATGTCTCTCCCGAACGACCCTATTGAAAGTCATGGTCTGTGACGGCTTGTCGCCACGGCGGAAGTGGAAATTGTTAGCGCCCGCAGGAAGGGAACCAGGTCGGACGGAGGAATTGCTCCTGTGCGCACCGCACCGCACCGGTGGCTCTCCTTTCCCCGTGGGTGGTGCTGACGTCGACGGCGTGGCCCAAAGTTTAGCACTTGGCCTGCCTCTTTCGATGTGTGCCCATGTTCCACGTGCAAACACAATGGCACATGGGGGAAATTGTCTCGGAAGGGAAATGGGAGGAGGGGAATACGACAGCTGCTCAGAAACGGTTCGTGAACGACATGCATGGCTCAGGCAGGCAGGCATGGGGTTCGATGCGGAGATGAGACGCATTTGGTGCCCCTCGTTCGTCAGCAGCCGGACCTTTTTCCCTTCCCTGCTCTGCTTCTTCTTCTCTTGTGGAGGAGGAAAAAGCAAAAAAAAAAAAAAAAAAAATTGGGGGGGGGAAAAAAAAAAAAAAAAAAAAAAAAAAAAGTTCTGGGTCGTGGGCGTAATGTACGGTGACGTGTGGGCTTTTTCTTGGGGTGTCGTGCGAATCGGCTCAAGAGGGAGAGCTCAAAAAGGAGGTGGGTGGCGGGGGGGGGGGGGGGGGGGGGGGGGGGGGGGGGGGGGGCGATGTCTTTGCTGTGCCATCACGCCGTGAAGCGACCATTCTGCGCCAGAGATGGGTGGTGTTGCGCATTCCGTGCTTTCCCAAGGATTTGAGAAGCACGAGCCGTCAAAGCCGTGTGTGTACGTAGTAGTAGTCCACGGCGTGATCCCGCCGCACAATTCCTAGAGATCAAGCTGTCACCTTGTACCGTCACCGGACTTTGTTCGACGCGCCCATCGAGCTCGACCTTTTCCATCCTGCGGCTCTACCCAGCGATCTGCAGAGGAACGAAGTTGATGATGATGGGGTTGGCATGTGTCACTCTGTCGAAGATTATACACTGAAACAAAAACGTCACGTCAAGCAAGGCCGGCGTGGGACCACACTGCGCGTATGTATTGCACCGGAGCTTTTAAGTTCTGCATCGGCGCCAACCCAAATCCAGGCTAGGGAGAATTGGCCCTGAAGCTGAAGCTGTGCTGCTCAAGCTTTTCCTTCTAGCCGTTGTTGAATGTTCGTTCTCCCGGAGGGCGAGGAGGCAGGGTAGCGGGCGCTTGTTCATGATGCCGACAATGTTGATCACGCTGCGTGCTGCTAGTCAAGGTGGTTAGATTAGTTCTTTGGGCGGCGCGACCCTTGGGGCCGGGCCCAAGGTAAGAAAAACCTCGTCCGGAAACCTCTCTGCCTGATCTGGTTGGCGCTGGTGCAATATCTACGGAGTACATACTAGGTAGTTGTCCGCCGGCCTGCAGCACTGTGCCCCCCCCTTTTTTTTTGCTTTTTTCTTGTGTGTCTTGGGGGAGATGGGGTAGTCTCGGCGGGTGCTTTCCCTGTCATCCACCACTCGCATATTTACTACCTTGGGTAATTTGTTCTTTTGTTTCGCCGGCGACGAGCGTGGATATGACGATTGTGTCAGCATGGAAGGTTTATGCAAAAGATGCTTCGCGGTGCGGTGATTCCATTCCATTCCATTCCATTCCATTCCATTCCACGTACTTACACCTCCACGACCGAAAGCCAGCCCCCTCCGGTTTCTCTCGATGCACACGGGCGAGGACCGGCTTGCGGGGAAAAGGTTGGGCCTTGATTCGGGCGGGTTATTCTTTCTTTCTTTCTTCTTCTTCTTCTTCTTCTTCTTTTCTTTTTTCTCTCCCCGAATGCGCTCTCTTCTTGGAAGCACACTTGCCGATGTTCTTTGTGGAGGACTCGACGGGGCTGTCGGGGTTTTTTCTCTCCCATCCCCGCATAATAGCATCGAGCCGTACGGAGTGCGGAGCAGTGCTCGTATCGATCTACCGTCGCTTACCACGGTGGCACTTTCCTAGTCTCCAAGCCTGGGACCCCCCCCCCCGGGGCCCCCTCCCCCAGGCTCTCTCTCTCTCT
>AZGY01000006.1:0-77566 GCA_001636675.1 Moelleriella libera RCEF 2490 | reverse complement strand
CGCCACCCGCGCCTCCAGGCCGGCCTGGTCGTGCTCAGCGCCCGGGGCGAGCACGCCGCCGCCGCCACCGGGTGGGTGTTTAGCTACACCTTTCGCACCACGCGCATGGACGCGGCCGAGGTCGTTGTCGTGCAGCCCATCAGTGACGGTGGCGGTGGTGGCGGTGGTGGTGGCGATGGTGGCCACGACGAGGATGACGCTCGGTCGGAGCTGTGAACCTGACAGACGTTTGAAGTGCCTGGCCGAGTGTGAATGTCTCGCTGCGTCGTTGGTGAGAGTCTTACGGGGGGGCCTTGGCTGCATGGCGTCTTGCTGCCCGTCTATGCAGAGACGATGGATGGTTGTGGAAGACGGGAAAAGCTTGCAGGATGCCCGCAAATGCGCGCAAAGGAGGAAGGGAGAAGAATGGAAAAAAGAAAAAAAGGGCCAGTCTATGCTGCTGCGCATGCTCGTTACATGGGCTGGCAGAGGAACCATCATCATCAAGGAGGAGTGCCACGGCCGTCTGTGGGCTGGACAATGAACCACCATCATCAAAACGTGCCCACAGCCGTCCATGCATGGGCTGGTGAATGAACCATCATTATCAAGGAGTGCCACAGCCGTCGGTGGGCTGCACAATGAACCACCATCATCAAAACATGCCCACAACCGCCTATACATGGGCTGGCAAGGGAACCATCTCTTGCCCTCATTGGCAGATGAGGGCAGGGTCAAGACGTTGTGCTTGATGGGCATTTCATTGTTATCAAGAAGTGCCATGGCCATCTATGCATGGGCTGGAATGGGAACCACCAATATCATCAAAATGTGCCATAGCTGCCTATACATGGGCTGGCAAGAGAACCGTCATCACCAAAGAGTGCTATGGCCATCTATGCATGGGCTGGAAAGGGAATCGTCATCACTAGAGAGTGCCACAGCCGTCCATGCGTGGGTTGTTTAATGAACCAGCATCATCAAAACGTGCCATGGCTGCCTATACATGGGCTGGCAAGGGAACCATTGTTATAAAGGAGTGCCATGGCCACGTATGCATGGGCTGGAAAGGGAACCACCAACATCATCAAAACGTGCCATAGCTGTCCATGCATGGGCCGGTGAATGAACCACGATTGTCAAAGCGTGCCATAGCTGCCTATATGTGGGCTGGAAAATGAATCACCCTCGCCAAAACGTGCCATGGCTGCCAATACATAGGCTGGCACGGGAACCATCATCACCAAAGAGTGCCATGGCTATCTATACGTGGCCTGGCAAGGGAACCATCGTCATTAAGGAGTGCCATGGCCATCTCTACATGGGCTGGAAAATGAACCACCCTCGCCAAAACGTGCCACAGCTTCCTATACATCGGCTGGGAAATTGAACCATCCTCGCCAAAACGTGCCGTGGCCGTCTTTAGAACCCATCCTGGCCTTACGCCAGCACCATGTCGGTCCTGCTGTCCCTCTCCTTCCGCTTGTTCTTGAATAGCGCCTTGAGCATGTTCTCGCCGTGGTTCGACGCCTTGGGTCTGTAGACGAGCTCCGCGCCCTGGCTCCTCCGTCCGTCCTCGATCATCTTGGGCTCTCTCTCTCTCCGGCGGCCCCTCTCTCCGCCCTGCTGATGGTGCGGCTTGTTCTCCCTCCTGCGGCTGCCCAGTTCCGAATCGCCCCCCCTGACCGTCTCCGCGGTGGGTTGGCCCCTGCTGCTTTTCCCCTTTCTCCTCTCTCTCTCGCGACCGTCATCGTCGTCCTCATTCCGCGGCTTCTGCTCCCCGGCGGCGTCCCGGGAAGAAGAAAAACAAGCACTCGTCGTTTTCGTCCCGCTCGTACGCGTGGTCCGGGCGCTTCTCGTCGACCGCACGTCGGCGGCGGCGGCGGCGTCGTCGTTATTCTTCAGATGATGATGATGATGATGCCTCTCTCTCTGGGCGCGCTCGGCTTCGGGCGTCATGAGCTCCACGTCGGCGCTCTCGTTGTCGGCGCCCGGCGGCATGATGCCCCGTCGCCACGTCTCAATGGTGCTCAGCTCCTCGTCCACAATCAGCGCCTCGTCCACGTTGCCGCCGAGGTCGCTCTGTGTGCGCATCGGAGCCGGCCGGTCCGCGGGGACGCCGTCGTCCCACGCGAGGGCCTCCCGGGCCGCGTGTTGCTCTCGCACGCGCTTGACGATTTTCCACCCGCCGAACATGACGACCGTCAGGCCGACGACGGCTATGCCGGTGCCAATCAGGAACTGGGGCGACGCGAGCAGCGAAAACACGGCCGGGGAGCCGCTCTTGAGGAAGCCGAGGAACGCGGGCGACATCTTGCCCACCACCGACGACAGCTCGGCGAGCGTCAGCGCCACCGCGGCCGCCGCGTCCGGCTGCCGCTGCAGGTGCTTGATGATGGACGTTGCCGAGTGCTGCACGCAGTGAGCTTCGTCCAGCAGGCCTTCGACCCGCCGGACCAGCACGTTCGCCTTGTACTCGTCGGCGCGTGCTGGGTCGAGGTCGACCCGAAACTCCAGATCCGGCGGGATGTTGCCATAGGCGAGGTTCATGTCGATCTCCTCGCTCTTTGTCCTCTGCCGTCGCGCAATCTCAGATTCGGAGCGCCTGCGGGGGAGCGCCGCGCCCCTCCTCCATTCCGTCTCCGCCGTGCTCCTCGCGTCAGACTGCGCAAGATCCAGTTTTGAGACGGCCATGTCCCTCGGGACGGTCTCGACATACGGGCTGCGATATGACGTGGGAGGAGCCCTGCTCGGCGCTGTGCTGGAGACTTCGCTCAGAGTCTTGAGGTTGCTCTCCGTGAGAGCCGGTCGACTCCTCGAGCCCTGTTGGTAAGGTCCGGATTGCGACGATGCGGGAACGCGACGGCGCCTTCTGGAGCTCGCCTCGCTGTAGACGTCAAAGGAGCGTCGTCTGCCATCGTGATACTCGGGATTCCTGCCGTAGTCGTATTCGGTGTAGTGCTCGGGCTCATACGCACCGTGGCGGCCATCGCCCCGCGAGCGCCGATGGCTCTCGGCCCCTCGAATACTTCGAGAGGCATCAAATGTCTCAGCTCGTCTGAGGCCCTTGATCTCAGCCTTCTTCTCACTATAGGACGCCTTGGCCTCCTTGAAGATGGAGAAGAGCTGTTTGCCCTGTAGAGGTCATGTCAGCGTCGGGTTTACGCAGGTCTAGTATTCAATTTTGATGCCATCAGGAACGACTCTGAGAGTGTCGTCTCGACAACGTACGGTGCTGATGATCTTGCCAGAATTGTTGACAATGGTGACGGTCTGTTCCAGAGGCATGACGGACGCGCAGCACCCAATCGCTGGTTTGACCCCCCAAAAAAGGAAAAGAAGAAGAAAAAGGGCTCCCGGTAGTCTACACCTCCTCTCCCCTCTCGAGCAACTCGAGGTTGTGTAGAAAAAAGAAACAAAGTGGCCCTGTCTTAGGATTATCAGCAGGTCTTCGGCTCTTGTGTTGGCTCTGGAACCCCACCTTGTTGATTGAGTCGGTGAGAATCGTCCGGAGAAGAATCCCTGGAACGGATGGAGCAGTTCAGGTCCCACTGGTATCCGTCGACTCCGCAGAGTTGATTGTGGCACGATGGAAACAAGCGAATTGGCAACTGGAAGCGGGAAAGAAGGGCCCCGTGAACCAAGGAATGCGGGACAACGGAATTGTGATGCGGGACGCTTCGGGCTACACAGACAACGGCCATGTACGGGCTGTGATTACGTCGACGGGCGAAAGCTCATGGAAAGAGTCGTACGCGGGGGGGCTTTCTTCTTCTTTAAGACAGTCAGGGCTGTGAGTGAACAAAGCAGAGTGATGAAACGAAGTCGTATCGGGCCTGGTGCGCCATTGAGTATTTCCCTCATCGAGAGGCAGCGTGTGTTCATTGGCTCAGTGACCCGAGTCCGTGTGCGTCGTGTTTCGTCAGGCGCCGGTGCATGATATGGGACGTGGCGCGCGGGCGAGCGGGAGACGACGGACGACCAGGCGGAAAGGAAAGCGGCCTCCCACCGTGTAGACAGTCTCCCCCCGCCGCCAACCAGCCGACCCTGGGGGTTTTTTTTTTGCTTCATTCTTGGACGGCCCCCACCCAAGTGAACCCCAGCTCAGCTACCAAGTACCTACCTTGGTCGCTAGCACTTTTGCTAGTGCCGACACACCAAAACCTGTTACTGCGCTGTGTGCTCCTCCGTGGCGCCTGGGACGACTGAACACAGACGTGCCCGCTCGCCCTCACGCTGTGGCCAGTCAGAAATGACGATGCCACCGCCGCTGCTGCTGCTGCTGCCCAAGCTCATTGGGTGCCTTACAATGCAACCCCGAACAAGTTTTCTGTTTCCTCTCCTCGGAATCTTGCCGTGCCATGCTGGTGTTGCAGGGGCTGTTCAAGCCAGAAGCGGTATCGTATCTGAATCCTGTCCTGTCCTGGCCGGCTGGCTGGCGAGGCGAAGCGGGCGGCGTCGGCTATGAATGGGCACTCGCGGGCATCGCCGCGCCAGACTCGATCCGCCTCTTTCCCGACAAGCCAACTTGTCTGTGCCTGTGCCTGTGCCTGTGCCTGTGCCTGTGTTCGTGTCGGTTCTGTTCACTTATCAAGCACCCCCCACCCCCCACTTACCTGCGCTACATGTGTTATTGCCACTAGTGCCTGCCTGCCTGCCTGCCTGCCAACCTCCTCACTCGCTCGCTGTCAGGCGACACAGAGATATGCAGTGTGTCCGTCCGTCACAGCTTGCGAGCCGCCGGCTGGCACGAGACTCTGGTGAACACGCTGTTTATGATTTAAAGCCATATCGGCGCAAGGCAACAGGCACGGGCACAGGCAAAGTTGATGCACACTTACCAAGTGGCTAGATTATCTTACCCTGACCCTGATCCTGATCCTGATCTTGATCCGGCCGGGGCCGCCTGTTCACGGGCAGGCTTCGCTCCGGCTTCGCTGTGCTAGACCTGGCGCATTTCGACATGATGCAGGGAAATGGGCAATGTGAACGCAAGAACACGCATGCATGCATGACTGGCGCTCGGGTAATCTGTACGCGCAAACCCTCTGTGAAATGCTGTGTGTTCGTTCAGTCAAATGTGACGCTGCACGCAGTGGCCTAGAGCAGCGGCCTTGGCATCCGCGACGTGGCCCATTCCGGTCCCCCCTTCCTCGACCGTGAGTGAGGGAGCCAAATGAGCTCGTCGACGTGACTCAGTCTGATTTTGCGGCTTCCGGAGACGCTGCGAGGGAGAATAATTTTGCCACTTACAAGCCGAAAGTCTGTGCTGGTCAGCCCGTGTGACATGCAATTTGTGCGGTGAAGAGCATTGGACGGATGGATGGGATGCTGCAGAATACGCCTTGATCTCGACTTTCTTGGCACCCGGCGAAGCGACCAGCTTGTCAGCAGAGGTTCCATGAAGTCAAGCATCGGCGCCCACCACCTCGCACTACAGTGGCACATTGTGGGCGACACGTGGCTGTACACTGGATTTTACTCGGAATTTCGACAGAAAAATGTCCCTCATCATACTCGAAAGCAAGCTGTGAGTCCTGTTCATTCCCCGCACGCTGGTCCTTTCTTTTTTTGTTCTTTCACAATGTCGACTGAAAATAAATGCAAACGTGCAAGTGAATCGCTGAAGCGTATGTACTATTTGCCTCTGCTGCTAGCCTTTTTTTTTTTTTCTCAACACGCCGCCAGGCACCCTTGAATCCACATTGATGCGTACTTTGATAAATTTTTTTTTTCGTAACATTAAGGGAGAAATAAAAAACGATGAGACGACCGACAGGACCCGTCAGTCTATCAAGTCAAAATGCAAGTCATCCAGGCTTCGGCATCAATAGCGCTATATCTCGTCATTCATTTTTTAAGGGGTCGCTCCCGGATCACATGGTGGTTTCATGAAGATATACGTCATCAGATCGCTTCCTCAACGATTTCCGGGACTTCGTGTTCGTTGAGAAGTATACGCTTGCCCAGTTCCCCCGGTGGTTGTCCATCGCGGACGGCTCCAAAATCCAGGATCTGCAAGTCATCCAGTCAGTAAACGGGCCGCTTCCGGGGCAATAGAATTCTCACCTCCACATATGTCAACTGGTCTCGCTGAACTGCCGCCACACATCTCCTTTCATCAAACTTCACTTGCCAAACACCCGTCAAGTCAGTCAATAGATCCTGCACACATTCTCCCGTCTTGACGTCCCACATCTTGACCGTTTTCTCGCTGCCGCTGATGACTTTTTGTCCGTCGTGCTGAAAACAGGTGATGGCGCCCGTGTGTGCCATAAGCGTGTTTCTGCACCTGCCGTTCTCCGGATCCCATACCCGGAGGGTTGAGTCCGCCGCAGCGGATACGAGACGCTCATCTCGCAAATCGAGCAATCCGACGAGAAGAGTGTGCCCTTCGAGGGTGTACAGACATGAGCCAGTGTTCAGGTCCCATATCTTGACCAGAGAGTCCATGGAGCCAGAGATGCATCGGTTGCGTTTGTGGTCGAGAACCACAGAGTACACCTTCTGGGAATGACCGCGGAGTACGTGAAGTGCCTCGCCTGTGCTGATTCGCCAGACGCGGACGGTACTGTCGTACGATCCGCTCACCAAGGTGTCACCGTGCGCCGAGATTGCGCGCACAGAGTGTGTATGGCCAATGAGAACGCGAATAAAGTAAGGGCAGTCGGATTCTTGGGCCGGTGGTCCCGTCTGGATATACCTTTTGGATCCCACCTCTGGCAGCCGCCATACTCGAAGCTGGCTATCACGTGAGCCTGTGATGATCAGCGGCTTCTCTGGCTTCATCACCGCCGAACCGCCGCTGTCTCTTGCGTACTCGGTGGGCATCAAGATCTGCAAGCATCGCACGGTACTAGTATGCCCGTAAAAGACTTGCTGACACAGACCTCGCTCGATGTCCCAGACACGAACAGACCTATCCGTCGATCCGGACACAAGGATGTTACCCTCGTACTGCAGAGCCCATACACCACCCTCGTGGCCTTCAAGCTTCTTCCGTAGCGTGCCTGTCTTCGTGTCGTAGATGTGAATCAAGGTATCGTCGCTTCCGGTAATGATCTTGTCGTCGTCGAACTGTAGACACGTGATGACGTGGCGAGGATGGGCTGCAAA
Organism: Moelleriella libera RCEF 2490; assembly: GCA_001636675.1. NCBI lineage: Eukaryota > Fungi > Ascomycota > Sordariomycetes > Hypocreales > Clavicipitaceae > Moelleriella > Moelleriella libera. The sequence goes on along the minus strand of AZGY01000006.1, from coordinate 70,471 downwards.
AGCTACGTGGCCAGGCTGTACATCACCGCTCGTCCAGCTCTTTCGAATCATGTGGTGGCGTCTGTAGATGGATTTAAAGAGGTGGAGTTGGCGAAGAGAGGGCAGTCCCAGTCCAGGGTCGGGGACGGAAATGGCGGCGGCGTTCGCGGCCGACAGTGGCCCTTCTGATTTGTGCTGCTTCACTTCGGCCTGCGTCGATCCGTCTTTCGAAGACGAAGCTGCAGTTTCTTGTGCTCCCACACCTCGTCGCTTGGATCGTTCTGATGAAGAATATGTATTCAGGCTCCGCTTCCGCTTAGAGCTTCTCGAGGCCTTCGGCGTAGAGTCTTTCCGGAATTGCCGCGTGAGATCCAACTGGGACGATGTCAGACGGTGGTGCATGCTCAGATCTCGCTCAAAACCTGTTGGTCCGACGGGATCCTGCCAGCCCCAGCCGTGTACAATGGCTCTTGCGAGTTCGCCGGGGGCCAACGTGTAGCCATCTCGGTCAAAGAGCTCTTTCCACCCCGTCTCGTTCCGGTCCACGATGCTGCGCCAGTGTCGCGAGACTTGAGCTGCCCTACAGAGATCTTGATGACCGAGGTGGTCCAGCACGTGATATCCTAGTTCCAGGGGTAATTGGCGCAGGAAATCGCACTTGAGTGCTGGATTCACAGCATTGGCAATGACCCGAAGCGTCGGACGTGGACAACGGCGTAGGAATTGGTACATCATGAGCGTCTTCATCTCCGTCGTCATCGAGTCAAATGCGTCGAGAAGATTATGGCTATCAAGAACGAAGGGCGCATGACTATTGCGATCTTGGCCCAGCCTCGACGAGTTTTTGTGCTTCTGCTTCTCCTGTGACTCGCCAGCCCATGATGAACTGCTGTCTCTTGCCGACGTTGCGAAGCTGGAAGACGCGCTGCCTTGAGACTCGGCGTGAAGCTGGGAGGCGGCCAGGGTTGGTGATAGTCGCGGGCTGGGCAGACTGGCGTCCTGCGCAGCAACCACATCGATCGTCGGCCGGCTTTGCAGAGCGGTACGCAGAGAGTGTTGCAGTGAATCATCTCCGTCGGCAAAAGGCTCGGGATCCGCATCAGTAATCGGCGGCGTGGCGACGGTGCTGCTGAAAACGGTGTGAGAGTCACTGCCCGTCGGGCTGGCAGCATCACAGGTCCCGGCGGGCAGGATTGAATCCGGTGATGAAGTTCGGAGCCGACCAGAGTGACTGGTTCTGCGTCTCTGAGATGGTGCAATCACGTCTGAAGTATCAGGCGTTGCCGGTAGGCCAGATGCTGGACGGACTTGTCTTTCTCTGATGTCCCGGCGAGGATGTACCGTGCTTTCGGCTGGTGTTCCCGCATTACCAATGCTGGCTCCGCCGACAGACGTTGAACTCGAGCTGCCTTGGATCATGGACCTTCTCAGTCTGTCTGACACGGCATGGAGATGAGACCGGCCCAGTCTTTGGGATGCTCGGGGCGTAATGGTTTGCGCAGGAGAAGCATGCGAAGTGGCAGCGGCAGTGGTCAACGAGTCTGCGAAGCTGGCACGGGTTTGCCTCGTGTGCCGTTGAGGGGTCTCGGATGGAGAATGCGACGTTTGACGGCTCGTCCGGCTTTGTACTGGGGTCTCTTGGAGATTGGATTCGAGCTTGACAACAGTCGGCGTCAGTGCGCCGGAAGCGACTTGTTTCATTTTCTGTGTTTCCCGAGGAAAGTCAGCGAGGATCCAAAGCAATTTTGCTCAGCGCTGTAGTGTTTTCTGCCCGTACAACCGACATTGTAGTAGTCTTTGCCGAGGGGTAGGGGGGGATACGTGACAAGCTTACCGACTTGGCCTTGATCCGCTTACTTCCCCGGTCACGCGAGACTCCCTCGGCTTCGCCATCGTCGCAATAGTCTTCATCCTCATCCACATCATCTTCCTCGTCGATGAAACGGTTCTCCGGTATTGTGTACGAGAACTCCAACAGCTCCGGGGGAGTCGGCTTTGCGGCCAGGGGATACTCTTTTGTGTCCAGGCTCTCGAGCGGGGTTGCATCGCGGCCAAAGACATGAGGGAACTTGCGAGTGAGACGGGTGGTCGTGGTCACGACCTTGGTCTCTACGCACTCGCTGACGTGTAGCTGATAACGGCTCCCGCTCGATGGAGAGTCCTCGGCAATGTTGACTGACACGGTCTGGGCGCTGCGTGGGCGTCGAGGCTCAGAAGGCTGGCCAGACGGCAGAGGCGATGGTGTCATGGCGTGTAGAAGCACATGCATGTACTTCTACGGATGGAAGGAATGACGCTGGGAGAAGCAGACAGGACAGGACAAGATGGCAGAAGCCGGGCGATGAAGCCCTGGTGATTACGCTGGCAAAACGGCGGACGAAATTAAAGGTGTATAGGAGGTTTGGGGGGAGGGTTGTTTTTTTTTGGTCGAGGATGGCTTGTCTCTTCTCCGTACTGGCCGTCGAAAAGACTTGGGGCGGCTGGCAAGCGCGTGAGCCTCGCGCTAGGCGAAGAGGGAGCGAACTGGAACCAGTGCAGGGCAGACGGGCTTGCTGCTGGCCTGCGCTGGGTCCCCCGGCAAAAAGGGGACGCCGAAAAGTGGACTTGGATGAGGGTGAGCGGCGATGGCTACCTACTTCTTACTAGGTACGCTGCCGGCGTGGTGAAATTTTGCGGCTTCCTGGTTGGTCGTGCGGACCAGTCGCGCGCTCGCTCTGCCTGCCTGCCTGGATGACTGTGATTGGCAAAAGAAGTTGCACAGACGAAACTCCCAAACCCGGCTCGGCCACACAAACAGGCGTGCGCGCTGGAAGCACCGCTGCGCTGCACTGCTCCTCTCGCACCGGCTCCGTGTAAAAGGGGTGCCGGCGAGCCCATGGGACTTTGAGACTTGTGCATCCCTTGTCATTCGATATCGACCGATGCAGCAGCGGGCTCGCGATGCACGGCACTGTGCGCTGACTGACCACATCCTTACCAAGGCAGAACTAGCATGTCATGCTCTCCACCTGCCATGGTGAATGCACATGCTACGTATTCTGTTCTGTCTCTGCTAATTCTTGTCGCTGGCTGCATCAGACGAAAATGACGGGGGAAAAAAAAACTTCGTCCGGGCCAGTAAGGTGCTAGCCAGCCGTGCGTGTCATATCACGCGAAAGACATAACGCGCAGAACGTGGCTGGCTTGTCGCACGAGCTCTCCTAACTCTCCGAGCCATAGGGGCCGCGTTCGCCGATCGTCTTTGGATTTGTTCATTCAACCTCGATCAAGTCGGCCATGTCAGGTCTACAGCCAGTCGCCCGACCTGCATTTCCTAGAGTCGCCGCAACGAGACGCTCACTGTGTCCTGCATATACCCCGCCATGACGCATTTATTGTTGCCCTCGTTTCTGCACAATACAGCACAATACGACTCGGTCATCGTTTTCATTCGAGACCCAGGGAGCAGGCTTAAGCGTGGCGGAAAGTTGTGTTTCGGTCTTTGAGGGGTCACAGAAACGGCCTTGATAGTTTTCATCCGTACTTCAAGCGCCTGAAAAATCTCCAAGGTTGGAATATGTATGATGCTCCCTGCAAAGGAGTTGGCCTTGGAGTCGTGCAGGCCTCGGTTCTTGACTCAACTGCGTTCCAGTTTCACGGTCACAGCACATCGCGTCGAGTCTGAGATGAGGGCGAGGAGACAACGAGGCACAAGATCTCTCTAGCTTTGGCCGCATCGCTGATTCACAAAATAGACGATGTTTCACTGGGCAGCATCGACGAGGGTGAATGAAATCACGGAAAATATCCCTCGTTGTCGACCCTCACCCTCGTCTCACGTGCCCTGGTAGCCTACCCGACAGCTGCACGTCATCGGGGGCTGCTGGTAATATCGAATCTTGCTGACAAGAAGGTGCGCGAGCAGTCCGACGTCTTCTCCTGGCACTTGTCTCATGCCCACCATCTGGACCGTGTCATCCAGGCTCGGTTGATCCCGATAGGGAGGCTTCATATTCCAGGACGGAAAGGTTTCGCGGAGTGTAAACAGAAAGGAGGCAGTAAGTGGGAAAGAGGAGGGGAAGCGTGCCGAGATTGGTTTCGGGAGGCCCACCAGCGCCACAATCAACGCCAGCCGTGGGGTTGCGGCTTTGCCTGCTTTCGTCTACCGGTGGCTTGAGAGCTATCGATAGACGACATGTGGGTGAATCTGCCAGCCGCAGAGGATTACCACTTTAGTCACCCACTGGACATGAAAACCAATGCAGAGCCCCAAAAAGTCTTCGCAAGGCGCGAGCAGGAGAACAGAGATTAGAGAATGGGACACAGCAACCGAGAGCTGTCGGTCCTCAGACGGCTGACGGCGCACCAATTGGCTGCATCGACTCCGCTCTGCAGGGCTGACCATCTCGTATTCAAAGAACCCTTGAACAGGGCGAAAGACAGAAGTTCTCGCCAAGTCGAAAGAGTCCCAAATCTGACGCCTGAAGACACACATCTGACGACGTCGATTGAACAGGTCGTTCACCTGAGACTCGACCTACCGAAAGCCTCGCTGCGATGCGGCCGTCTCCTGTCATGTGCGAGATCTGACTAGGCGGTACTGTAAGATGATCTTGCTGATCTTGGCTCCCTCCCACATCTTCGACTCCGTCTCTGTGTGCTCTGACTTTGATGCAACGCCACGTCACCTGAATTGATCACATCTGCCTATCCTTGCCTCGCAGACGAGTCGAGACAGCTTGTTGAATTTCCATAAGAGTACTTGGCAAGGCGTCGACTTGAGCAGCACCTGATTGCCAGCAGTCTACGCCGAGTATAGCCCAGGATCTTGACGCGATATTACCTGCTGGCAGTCAATCGAGCCCCCACTTGCCAGTAGGACTCGCTCTGCATGTTTGGGATATGCCTCTCTGTATCTGCATACAACCGTCTCCAAAGTGGACAAGTGGTGGTCGTCATATCTGGGGCTCCAGGATGCTTGCAAACAACGGGCCGAACACTCCAATCACCAATCCCCTGCTGCGGCTCGGGTTCGGCTCGTGATATCACGAAGCGTCGAACTTGCAATGCTCGTTGCAAGTGTCAGTGCCCGTGGCGAGCCAATGGGAGCAAGAGTCTGACTGAATTGTCAAAGTGGCTTTCCGCAGATCAACGTAGACGGTGATGCAGCTGTCACAGCCCTTCAAATCAGGATTGCGCTGCATTGAGCGCATGTCTCGAGCTCGAGAGGCATGCGCCCATGGGCACCCGAACCATTCCCAGTCCCTTTCACGTTGATGTGAGCGAGGACACCCGCATTATGTGAGCAAGGCCAAGGTTGATGAACCCACCCGAGCGGATGAGCACCATGCCCTGATCAACGTCCGTGGCAGGGCTTGCTTTCTTCGCGACAGCCTGGGCGTGACTGTCATCTGAGGGTAGTGGGAAGCGTCCTTCAGCTGGCCGAGGGTCCTTGAGTTGCGCGATGTGCGTCCGTATATGGGCCACGCACGTGCTGGCTACATGCTGACTTGGCCAGGATGATGGCTGGCCAATAGCACTTTGGGAACATGGCCGCGTCATGATGGCTGCAAGTTTCCGTGGTTCAACTGCAAGCCATCCGCACCCCCGTCTTTGCGCGCTAGCAGCTTTGGACCACTAGCAAAAGCGCACCTCACGATGCAGCTGCAATACTACCTGGACGAAAGTTTCCCGTTCCCCTATTCTTTTTTCGACCGTCCTGTACAAGACAGCAAGAAAAAACCCAAGATACTTGAACGGTCAATTTTCGCCTGTCCTTCTCTTGGCCAAAATCACGATGCCTGTCTCTCCTGCATCATCCCTCACATGTCTGGTCATGGCAGAGCTTTTGTGTCATGGCTCTTCACGCTTGCGCTTGCGCACCTGATCGCAGGCGTTCCAAGTTCGGTGCCTGCGTGGATTTTCCTTGCTCGCTTCGACATAGTGCAAAGTTGTTGTGCCTGAACGTCGTCAGCAGCAGCAGCAAATGTCGGAGGGCTGATTGTTGATTCCTACGTGCCGAATGATGGAAAATTGGAGCAGACTAGTCATGCATGTAGCAGCAGCAGCAGTACTTGTATTCACCACATGCCGCCAATGACACCCGTTGCTCCGGTTTTTGGATCCACATGTTCAGTCAGACGTAGCATCCACCATTTTGTACAGACGTGAACAGCGGTTCATGTCCCGGGGATGCGGTCGACGCATCCTCGCCCTTCTTGTAGCTGTCAAGCGGTCGACGCAATCTCGCCCTCCATGTACTCGAGATGCGGTCGACGTATCCTCGCCAAGCTCCACCAGAGAACTTCCGCCTTGCCAGCTGCACCGATGGGTAGGACTTTCGACAAAGCCGCAGCCTCTGCTCGGACTATAAAAGAGATGATGCTGTTGACGAGGCTCGTCTGTCCTGAACACCACATTCGCTTTTTTCCAAAGACTTCGTGCCGTGATTTTTGCTACTTTGACCACCCATCCCATCTCTTTATCGAGTCTGAAGCATCATGCCTTCCCACGCTACTTCCTCCCTCCATGTCGAGACCGGCAGCCATCTGGTGTCTGACCAACATCTCTCGACCACGACGCGGGGTACTTGCAAAGCAAGCCAAGTGGACAATACTTTGAGCATATCTCTTTTGGTCGGAATCGGGAGCCAGTTCTCCAATCCTGCTCACCATCATCAAGGACAGCCATTATCGAGCAAGTTCGTTCATCATGGCCACTCGTTCTGCTTCGCCCATATCCCTTCTTCATTTCCATTACTTACTGTCACTCGCGTCTGACTATTGAGGATATTGTTGAGGGAAAGAGTGAATTCGTACTTTCACTTTGCTGCCTTTGCTACCTCAATTGGCTTCTAGATTGCGTTTTCGTGAGGAGGCTAACCATTTTATCAGTTCGACTGAAAGGTCACAACTTCGTACCAGCCCAGCGCTTGACAGGTTCCTGAATGAAACCCGAGTCACGCACATGACTCTGAGTGAGCGGATGGTGAAAAAACAAGGGGAAAGCTTGTAGAAAATTTGGGTCATCTTACTTCGTGTCAAGCGGTCATGATCTGCGTGACGGGTGGTTGAATGAAGAGAAGGACTACGAGATCTCGTCGCTCGTGCACCTAACATGTGTGTCGACTCAGTGATGTGAAAGACGGTCGGAGGGCTGAGAGTATTCACCAAGACTTTCATGTGGTACCGATGGAACTTGCAAACTGCCTTGACCTGAGCTGGATTCTGTTAACGCCAAGGATTAACGCGGAGAAAGAAGAGAAAGGACACTAATTTATACTATTACTAATTTTAGTCCAAATAAGGTTATCATTCGCTTACTTAAGCATAGAGCCAATATCCACGCGAGAACGCATTTTAGATAAACCGCCCTCTTACTTGCTTATCGCTCCTCCTAGCGGGTCAAGACGGCAAATATACTATCGAGTCACGGTGCCAGTCTTGCAGATGAGATCGAAACAAAAGATCCATAATTAAGTTAAAAGTGCTACAGAAGCTCCTCTATGTGCTGCGTCTTCCCCTCCTTCACCGCGACATGTATTTGCCCCTCTGTGTTCTTTATTGGAGTTCGGACGCAAAACTCGGGTGCCCTCAGCGGCTGAAGGAGTGCAGAGCCAAACAGAGCTCAAACTATGACATAATCGTCACCATGAGGCACGAATGGGGCTCTTCATCTGCCAAAAAAAAAAAAAAAAAATCCAGCAAGAGACGTCATTTAAATGGAGCGAGATATAGGTCGAGACTGCACTAGGAACGGTCGAGGAAGAGGGGGCTGCTGTTCACGATATGCAGGGTAAATACAAGACTATGGGATCAATGTGGCTGCGCTGGACGGAAAATTGAGTAAAATTGATCTGCACGATCTGCTCACTCGGTGTCGATGGCGGAAGGGTAGTTGCCAGGTTGACACTGAGATACTCCATGCCGCGAGGACAACCCGCAAGCAAGCTCAGCCAGTGGCAATATATTGGGCAAATGCTACAGCGCACCTAAATGACGGCTCACCGAGGCCTACTCGAGACCTGGTAGACGCTCACGACATACGGCTGACTCGAGCTTGCTGGCCACTGATGGTCGAACTTGTTGCAGCGACATGGCAAGTATTCACATGCATGCGACTCGAGCATTCGACGTCGCGGTACCCATCAATAGCCTCAGTAGGTTGCTCCAGACTTTGGACGTAACCTCCACGAGTGACAACGGAGACTGGCCCTTTGCGAACCGGGCGGCTACGCGGGTCAAGCTGCCATCTTCTTCTAAACTTCTGCTTGCTTGCTTGCTTGCTTGCTTGCTTGCTTCTTCTCCATTTTTTTTTTCCAGCAAATGGTATCTCGGAAGCCCGCGTCTCTTGAATATGGCGATCGAGCATTTGGGCTGACGGTATGCTGCTTCGTTGTATTGTCGACGCCGGCGCGAAGTCAGTCTCAAGAGAACACATGTTGGGAAACCAAAGGAAGGAGTCGGATGATTGTGGAGATGAACGATTTGACCGGCGAATTTCCCGGGGGGAACTCTCTCTCACTCCATATACGAGGAAGTAATATAGTAATCGAGATGCGGTGATCGAATGAATAGTGGGCAGTAATCGTATCGAAAAAAGAAAGCAAGAAAACGCTCGACTTGCACAGCGCCCGATTAGACCTGTTCGCTCCCGGGTAGCGGAGCTTGGCCGGAAGGCGAATGACTGCCTGTCCCAGCGACGGCAGGAGGGGAGAACGGTACGACGGGACTGAATAGACCCAACGAATATCTACTTTCAATCAAGAGAGCGAGGCATGACGGCAACTGCTGTTGGTCCGCACATTGCAACAACCCCCACTGGGCCGAAGCGTACCTGTCCCAGCGCTGGGCGTCCTGTGCCACCCAGCCGCCGTGATCCTCTGGCTAATTGGGGCTGTCTCGACAACCTTTTTAGTCTCTCCTCCTGTATCTGACCAGCGCAGTCATCGAGACACAAGATATCAGATTGTTCATTCGAGAAGATGCAGAGCAAGGTCAGATGGTTTGGGACAGGGGCATGGGGTTTTGCGGACCGCGGCCAGGTTTTTGCGCCTTGCACGCCCCCGTACGCTGCATGTCAATCTTGACAGTCATGCACTGACTGCCCTTCGCTTATGCCTGCCTTCCTTGTCTTTGCGGCAGAACCAACACATATTTTGGCCTCCGGCGATCCTACCGGGGGTCGCCTGCGGCGGGCTGTCCTCGCTGCGCTCGACATACATGTCCTCCCTATTTTTGAAGTGATTATGCTTTTGACTTGAGTGTTTGCCTCCGGCGGCCCTACCGGGGGTCGCCTGCGGCGGGCCGGCCTCGCTGCGCTCGAAGGAAACGAACCAGGCAAACGTACAAGTACGCAGGCGGGGGAGGGGGTGCGAGCAGTCTCGGCCGAGCAACCGGTCGGTACGGCAAGCGGCCGCCATCCGGCTCGCCAAACTTCTGAACCCTGCTGCATGTGCTCCGTACGCACCAAGATCTGTCGCATGCATGTACATGTGCAACACCCACGCCTGCTGCTGCTGTCATGCTCTTTAATCCCTGACGACCTGAATGTTGAATAAGTCTGTTGCGCCGTTCAGTCGTCCCAGACTCCGTACCCAGAAAGGGGTGTGGCGAAACGTGGCAGACGGTCGGGTCGTTGGCATCGGGTGGGGGAAGCAGCTGGCCCGGTGTGGCGCTAATTTTTTTTTTTTTCGCGGGGTATACAGCAAAACGGCACTGAATTGCAACCTCGGCTTAGACAAAAAAAGAACAACACGAGGTATGGCGATGGAGATCGATGGCTAGGAGAGGGAGACAGAGCTGCTTGGGCATCAACCTGCGCATCCCTGCACACGTTCCCCCTCCCCCTCTCCTTATTCTCTTTCCCCAAAAGCAAGCAAACAGCCTCCTCCTCCATGTCCGTCAACGAGGATAAGGGCCCGCCCGGCTTCGTTCCCGCGTCCCTGGAGAAGCTCACCCAAGTGACGCGACTCTCCGACACCATCTACGCCGCCGACCTCGCATCAGAACTCTGCGTCGGATCAGGTGAGAATCTAGCCCCTTCCATTCGGTGATTGCCCTTTTCGTGACCGCTCATCGCAAAACACCTTCACAGTGCCCAATGGAGGATACGTGGCGTCAGTCATCCTGCGCGTCGCGCAAGAGTACCTCGCGCCGCGGGATCAGCGGGACACGATGCACACGCACATCCAGTACCTCAGCCGCACGCAGGCCGGGCCGGCGTACCTAGTCGTCGAGGAGGCCAAGATGGGCCGCAACACCTCTGTACTGCACATCTCAGTCCACCAGCAGGGTCTGCTCGCCACCGCGCCCTTCCTGGACGGCGGCGGCAGCGACGCCGCCGCCGCGCCCAAGGGAAGAAAAGCCCGGGTCACGGCCTACGTGACCAACACGAACCTCGCGAAGCAGTCGGGCATCACCCTGCCCACGTCCTGGAAGCTGCCCGATGCGCCCGCGCCCGTGGACCTCGGCCTCCTCAGCTGCGGACAGGATCGCGCCTGGACGCGGATCCAGGTGCCCCTCATGCGGCGGATCCCCAGCGTCAAGACGCTCGACTTCTTCGCCCAGCGCGCGGGCCACGTCTCCAACGCCGCGCACGACTACTGGGTGCGCTGCGCCAACGGCGAGCCCTTCACCAGCGTCTCGCTGGGGTTCGTGGCCGACGCCGCCGCCGCCATGATCCCCGAGTCGTACCGCCAGGAGGACGCGGGCCGGCCGCCCCGCGACGGCGAGATCAGGCACGACCAGGCCTACTGGTATCCGACGGTGACGCTGAGCATCGACGTGAAGAAGAAGCTGCCGGAGCCGGAGGAGGGGGAGGGGGGCGCTCGGTGGCTGCGCCTGCGGGCCGCCAGCAAGGCCATCCGCAACGGGAGGTCCGATCTGGAGATTGTCATCTTCGATCAGGGCGGCGAGCTGGTTGCGCTGAGCCACCACGTGGCCATGGTGCTGGACTTTTCGCGCAATCTCAGCGGCAGGAGGCAGTCGTCGCCCGCCGCGAGAGGGAAGATGTAAACCTTGTACCGGTCTGACCCGACCCATCTTGCGAGGCCGACACGAGCGGGCGGTTGTACATGTACGATAGAAAGTCGTCGAATGTATATATTCATTGTCAAAATTTGTATGCAAGCCGCCCATCATCGTCGCTGACAAGTCATGACCAGCATTGGAACAGCCTTTCTCCCCGCTTTGGCAACCCGACATGCTTCGCAGCCTTCTTTCCCGAAGCCTGCACCGCCTCCACCAAACCTCGACCTACCCGCCCCAACCGTCTCACACCCTCCCGCAAGCAGAAACCGCTTGCATCCGCTTCCAGGAGCCGCTCCCCATCATCCGCCTCGCGCTCCTGTCCGTCGCACACCAGCTTGTCAATAGACTCGGTAGCCGCACCATGTCCTCCTCCATGGCTGGCACAGGGAAGATCAAGTCGTGGTCTGCGTAAAGCCTTTTGCCTCCGGCGGCCCTGCCGGGGGCTGGCCTCGCAAGCTCGAGAGGGGGGGGCACTGGGTTACGTCTCCAATCGCTGTGCCTCACATGTGGAGCAGGGGAGGCACAACACTTGGCGCAGGGGCAGTACAGATGTCAAGCACGGCAGGAGCCTCGAAAAGTCTCAGCCTTGGATATTTGAATGGGACCACGAGCACCGCCAGACATCGCACCTAATCCATAGCCAGCCAGCACACTTGGCAGGAAAAACAGCAACGTTGATCATCATGAGTCGACCTGCACGAGACGGAGCTGGGGGCTGTTTCACCGTCGTGCTGTGTGCCGTGAGACACACGGGAGGTCCTCGCGCTGTGCGTCTCGGGGCTGCAGATAGCCATGCGAAGGAGGGAGGACTCGAACCCAGCCCCACAGCATCATCCCGCTGTTCCCCGGGGCCCCAGATTCGACCGCAAGTCTCCCCCAGCTGTGACGGCGTCTGACGTGTCGACACGTCACCCCGCTGGGTCAACATGAAGAACTCACAAGCATCTCGCTGTGCCGCTTATAACATGCCCACCCCCACCACCAACAACAACATCATCACTGTCGAATAGGCAATCCGTCACTTCACGAAGCTCGATTCACAGGAGCGCGAGCACATCCTCGAGCTGCCATCTCGCGCAAACGTCTATGTCTAAAAGGTGCAACGTCCCACAAAGCCCAAAAACACAAAAACAAGTTTTTTGAGAATGTGAACAGTATGACCAAAACAAAAAAAAAAAAAAAAACCCCCCCCGGGGTGCGCTCTTTTCATGCTTTTGTAAACTACGCCACGCCGTTACAGCCTGGCAAACACGGCGCCAAAAATCTCTCTCGCCTTTGTGAGATTGCTGAGGCTCATGCGCTCATTGTCGAGGTGGGCTGCGTCCGAGGCACGCCCGCAGGGAAAGTTTGCCGCCGGAGCCCCAAACTCCTTTTCTAGAAATCGGATGGCGGGGATCGAGCCGCCTTCCCGGATATACACCGGCTCTCGCGGCGTCGAGGCCCTGCCCAGAGACGACGTCTGGGCCTTTTGCGAGGGCGCTTCGCTCTGGTCGAACCGATCCGGCCAGGCCTCCACAATGGCCTGGCCCAGCGTACGAAATATCTCGTTGGACGGATCGCCCAGCCAGGGCTCTGCCCTGTTGTCAATGTTGATCCCGAGTCGATTCTGCGACTCGAGCTGCGCGAATTCGCGCTCGAGGAACTCGCCGAGGTTCTTGGACACGTCGTCGACTTCCTGGCCGGGCACCAATCTCAGGCTGATATGCGAGCTCGCGTGGCTACTGACCAGACTGCCATCCGGCCCCGATACCTTATACTTGTGAATGGTCAGATTCGGTTCTCGCCACCTTGCCATGATTGACTGTTTGAGCGTCGTCTCTGACGAATGCTGTGATTGGTGATTGATCATGATGGCCGCCACGTTATCGAAGCGACTCTCTTCTTCCGGCGTGATGGGTGGGATGCCGTCATAAAAGGCTGGTATCTGCACCTTGTTGCCGGGGCCTTTGAGCCGCGATAAGAGGCGCGTCAAATCGCTGAGAGGCTCGTCTGTCAAATAGGAGCCGTCCACTCCAGAATGCGTATCTGGCCGGGCCGAGTCGACGCAGACCGTCGCGTGGAGCACGCCGCGCAGCCCATATGTCAGGCAGGGAATCTCGTCGTTGAGCCAGTAGCTGTTGGCGAGGAGTATGTAGTCGACGTGCCCAATCAGCCCCTTGTTCCGCCTCACAGCCTCCTCGAATCCTCTGGACCCGAACTCCTCTTCACCCTCGATGAGGAAGATGACGTCATTGTTCAGCTTTCGTGCCTGCATGAGATCCGTCACTGCGTAGAGTGCCGCGATGATCGGTCCCTTGTTGTCGCTGACCCCGCGACCATAGAGGAAGCCATTTGTGCCCGTGGCTGAGAAAGGGTCCGTTGTCCATTTTCCTTTCCTCTCATCGGCCGCCACCACGTCGTAGTGGCCATAAAAGAGAATCCGCTTTCGGCCGTCGGCTCCCTCTTTCTTGCCCGAGAACTTGGCATACACCACCGGGTTGTGAGCCTTCTCCGTGCTCAGCATCTCCACGTGCCCGCCCAGCCTTTTGAACAGCGACCCAAGAAATGTGGCACCTTTGCGGCAGTCCTCGGCGTATTCTGGTTGGGAGGATATCGTCTTGTAGGCCACGAAGTCACTCAGCGTCGATAGGAGCAGATCTTGACTGTTCTCCTCGGGAGCTTTCTTAGATGACGATGCGGCAATCAGGTCCTTTACTGACCAGATCAAAATGTTGTGATCGCTGCCGCCAGTGATGAAATACCGCTCTGTCTTGTAATTGGTATTTGCGGATGCCAGCGTCTTCCCTCCGTGAGCCTTCCACTTGGCCAGGCATTGATACTGTTGGCTGACGTGAGCCGACGATGCTCGCCGGTAGGCACCGTAGTGGGCTGTACTGTATTTCTGCAGGTTCTGGTCAATGTCGTGTCTATGCTCATTAGGCAGAGGATCACTCACGCTGACCATTCCATTAGCTGATGCGGCCCAGAGACACCCCCAGCCCATCTGGAGCGACATGATGTCTTTCTCATCCGCCTTAATTACCCTCAATTTCTGTGTCGTGTCGAGGTCCCACAACTCTACGATGCCGGCGCGCTTGCCAGCGTATAGAAACGATCCATCGAGGGCGAGTGACCAGACCGACTCGGCATCATCCGTGCCCAACGTCATGATCTCCTCTATGCCACGCTCGTCGCTCTCGTCTTGGACGTGCGTCCTGCTGTCGGAGGATATCAAGCTCCACAGCTTGATGGTGCCGTCGCCACCTCCCGAGATGAGAACATCTTCGTCCGGCTCTACCTCGACAGTCGGACCTTTGGCCATGAGCATGCAGTATACGTAGCCAAAGTGGGCGAATTGTCGATTACTACCAGCGTCAATCTCTAGTACTGCTTGGGCGCGGGGAATCAAGGCCCAACGGTCTTCGTTTCGTCTCGGGGTGGCTATGCCGCCAACGGCTTTGGAGTCAAAGAATCGGTGACTGCGACGATCAGGATGGTTTTGGGAGTCTGGCGCGACTCGACAAGACGTGCTGCCCAGCCTGACCCACTGAATCGTCGTGTTTTGTGCGCCAATGTACAGCGTATCGGTCTGCGGGCTGTATGCGGTGCAGAAGACGTCGCCGACATCTTCCACCCCGTAAATCTCGTACAGGCGTCGCAGAGTTCGGGGGCACCAGACGTTGATGAGTGCATCGCCGGCGCTGGAGAAGAGATAGGAACGGTCCGCGGACAGGGTCAGCGAGAGCACGGTGCGCTTGTGCGCCTGGATGCGTCGCATTTCATGCAATGCGTCCAAGGACCACACGACGATCTCGCCGTCTTGCGTGCCGGCAAAGATAGCATCATGCTCGGGGCATACTGCCAGAGCGAGCACGCTGCTGCTGTGCTTGAGAGTGTGAACTAGCTCGGGGGTCAAATTCGCAGTCTCCGCGGTGCCTGGCGACGAAAGGTCTGGCTGCTCCCTGGGAGATTTCATGTCGCCTGCGAGAAGAGGTAAGCTATGAAGCCAAGGGCTGATCGCTTCGCATGGTGCTTTGGAGTGCGGAAAAATGCGAAGAAGGATGGTCGAGAGGGCTCAGACATGGGTGTTTTCCAAAAAGCGGTAAGAGAAAAGCAGGGTAAAAGGCTAAAAAGAAGGGGGAAAAACAGATAATTTGACAGCGAAAGTTGCGATGGCGTCACTTCTGCTGTCAATTGGCACACCAGGCACAGATCGTACATAATGTACAAGTTGTGGTACAGAACGCGCCAGTGGGGCATCGTCCGGGCGTCTCCTTCCTCACAGCCTGGCTTCGCACTTGCCGTCCCGCGCGCCCTGTCAGGGCTGACATAGGGAATGCCTAGCCCAGCTGCGGCTGTTGTCGCTGCTGTGCTGCTAATTGCCGCTTCCCGCAATGGAGAAGAGACGAAACGGAAACCCCCCCTCCCCTGTTCGTCTGCAGCAACTGAACCAGCCGCGCGCGCATCAATCGCCGGGAAGAAAAGCAACAAGGGGAGAGCAAAATCCCCGTACGGGTCTCCAAGATGGAACCGGGAAAACGCAGCGCTCGAGGACTTACCCAACTTGCCGCAAGACCATCCAGGCAAGGGTGCCGGCACCCTCGTCGAATTTCTCTGTTGGTGGTCCCTCCATCGCATTTCACCCCGGCGGATTCTTTCGCAGCCTCGACAATTGCCGCCCGACGGCCAGGCCGTGCCGGCCGCAACGGACTGCTGACCTGGCCTGTCTGCTTTCCGGGTCGCCATTCGTGAGGTTTGTGCATCGAGGGTCGTGCAGATGTGGTGCACCAGGACAGCGTCAACGTCATGGCCGCCTCGTCGCATGTAGACATTTCGATAGACCCAAGCCGCCCTGGGGAGGACGGAGTTATGTACTTGCCCTTGTATGCATGCGAAACCGACGGACCTGCAAGAACCCGGCTCGGTGTGTGTTGACGCGCCTGGCACTCACCGAGTCCCTGGCCTCATGCTGCCCCGACGCCCGCTGCTGCTGCTGCTGTTGCTTGACCGCAACTCGACGCCGCCAAGTCTTGGACCGTCATCGAGTTGCGAGCTGATTCGTATGATGGGCGCGGCAGCCCCGAAGGTACACCTGCACGACGCGGCGGCCCAATTGCGCTACCACCATCGATGCGTAGGGAGTCATGCCCGGCATAGTGTATGTTTTTCAGATTTGCGCAACGGTCGCATGAACGCAAGGAGCCGCGCAGCATGTCACGATTGCGGGCGTGCGAGGGATCGTCATTTTCCTATGTGCACGTGCGTCGACCCAGGCAAGAGTGTGCCCGACGCGCCTCGCGCCTCTAATCTAGAAGAACATCGTAGCTGAACTCCTGGTCAGCCTTCAGGCTGTACTGAGGCAACGTCCACGGGCCACAAGAGCCAGTCCCCAGTCCGTGGTGAGCCCAGTCCAGCCTCAGGATGGTATCCTTGCGCTTCCGCTCGTGTAGTTCGTGCGGATGCGTACATTCATCAACGTCCTTGGGTGCGTAGTGCATCGCCGAGAAGCTGGCGCCGTTCAGATCGCCAAAGTTGGCTCGCAGTAGACGTCCGTTTCCTCCGAGCACCTCAACCCAGCCAACATCAGTCCTGTTGCCGCCATCCTGAGGAAACTCGTAATCAACCCAGAGATCGTCAATGGTCGACGCCCAGTTTCCATGCAATTGCGAGTGTTTCTTATCTCGATACGACTCCCCCGGACCGCGTCCCCACCATTTGACCCGATCCGCCCCAGCCAGGCCGAGCGTGATGCCGATGCGTGCCAATGTCGAGGGCAAACCCAAGCCGTGCGGCCGACCTTGCACGTTGATGGCGACGGACTCGCCACGAAAATAATACGTCCACTTGGTATCAACAGCCCAGAGAAGCGCCGGAGGGGCGATTCGCTGCTCAACCTCGACAGATATGCCGCCCTGGATCCTGTCCCATCGGACTCGTTTCACATGTGTGGATGTTTGATGCAGACGCTGGTCCCGCCATTCTCTTCCGTGTCCCCCGCGATCGTTGTCGGTCAATGGCCGGTAAAATTCCATCGAGAAGGGCTCCGTAATGACCTCGCTGCCAGGAAGCTTACCACGCTTCCAGCTCACCAGCGTCCCGGTGATCGTGTTGACGGTCCAGACCGACAGGCCAGAGGCTGAGTGAATGCTTATGAGCGAGTCTGATACTGAACCTATGAAAGCATCCGCCACAGGGGGTCCGATGGGCTGCGTCAAGTTCACGGACAGTGGTTTGGAGACCCTGAGCTCTCCGCTCGCGACAGGGTGGCGAGCCGCCGCCCAATTCGTGTCGTGCTTGAGTTCAAACTTGAGCTGCAGAAATGCCTCTCCGCGAATTTCCTGCAGCACGTTGCCGTGGAAGCCTTCCGCAATGACGTTTGACTCCGTATGGGGCTTGATCCCTACCCGCGTCGGTCCTGTCAGCATCGGAATTGAAGAAAGACGTCTTGATCCCGAGCTTATTACAATTACCTTTTGGTATCATAAGCGAGCCTTTCGCGAGACTTTTGCCATCTGAGACAACAAGCCAGCTTCCGTTGAGATGATCTAGACTCAGAAAGTCATGGCGGTTTACAACCTTTATTCTGTTACGATGCAGCGAAAGTGTTTGCACTGGCTCGATCGCCTTTGCGTATTCGATGATGTTGGAGGTAACCGCGTGCTCCGAAGTCAGCAGGCCGTCCATGACAAAATTATAGTCATTGGGCTCGTCGCCAAAGTCACCTCCGTACGCCATGAATTCTTTGCCATCCGGGGTTTTGGTCCGCAAACCCTGTGACAATATATCAGCGAGGGGCCCGACATGGCAAACAATGATTGATTGACTTACATGGTTGGCCCATTCCCAGACGAAACCACCCATGAGCCGAGGGTGCTTGTAGAACAGGTCGATATACTCCTTGGCGTTGCCCTCTGAATTGCCCATAGAATGGAGGAACTCGCACAAGACAAGCGGTTTCTTCCAGTCCCTCTCCTTTGCGAACGATTCCACGAAACCGAGGTCCGGATACATGCGGCTGTACAAATCCGCAGTTCGGGCCTCCCAGTCCCCCTCATAATGAACGAGGCGAGAATCGTCCATCGCCTTGATCTGATCGTACATGGCCTGGTGATTGCGGCCGTAGAACGATTCATTTCCCAGCGACCACAAGATGACGCATGCATGATTTTTATCACGCGCGACCATTTGTCGAGCCCGATCGACGTATTGCTCCCTCCAGGCTGGATTGTCCGACGTATAGCTGGCTGCGTCGCCACCGACGGCCTCGAATCCGTGACATTCGAGGTCGGCCTCGTCAAGAATCCACAAGCCAAGCTCATCGGCGACGTCATAGAGTCTGACATCGTTAATTTGATGTGAGGTGCGGATCGCATTGATATTGTGGGTTTTCATGATGAGCAGATCATTCCTCATGAACTCATACGGCACGGCCCTTCCATGATCGGGATGATGCTCATGGCGGTTGACGCCTCTGAGCTTGACGGGTTGGCCATTGACACAAAACACGCCGTCAATCAGCCCAGCCGCTCGGAAGCCGACGCGCTGTACCAAGCTGCACTTTTCTTTTCCGATGAAATTTAGCACGAGGTAGTACAAATATGGCGTTTCAGCAGTCCATTTTCGTGGGTTCTCCACGTCTAGCTTGAAGCTGTGCGAATATTCAATCTTGGCGGTTTCGGTCACGATCTCCTTCCGATCAGCGTCCAAAAGCTTGAGCTCGACGGGGCACGCTGAGTCGACATCAACTTTCACCCGCAAGGTAGCATCCACGAAGTGCTTGTCCAAATCCGTGTTGACGTGAAAGTCGAGAGGATGCGTCTTTGGGAAAGCGTGAAGATAGACGTCTCGGAATATACCACTCAGCCACCACTGGTCCTGATCCTCGATGTAGCTCCCATCACAACGCTGGTACACCTCCACAGCCAGGTGATTTTCTTCCCCGACGCTGATCAGCCCGGTGACATCGAATTCACTGGGGTTTCTTGAACCCTGTGAGTATCCGACCTCTTTTCCATTGACCCAGACGGTGAAAGATGAGTCCACTCCCTCAAACCTAAGTCGAATTTGGTGCCCTTTAAACCCCTCCTTGACTGTGAACGAAGTCATGTAACGACCACACTCATTTTCTTGATATGACACGTTGGGGGGATCAACGGGCCAGGGATATAAGATGTTTGTATAGTGGGGGCCTTTGCCATAGCCCTGGAGCTGCCACATCCCAGGGACCTCGATGTTCCCAAAATCAGATGCTTCGAAGCCCGTCTTGTAAAACTCCCGTGGTCCGTCAAAGGGTGACTTGGCCAGATGGAATCTCCATTTTCCGGACAGGCATTGCGCCTTGGCTTTCCTGGTGTCTCTTGCGAGCGCGTCGTCCTCATTCTGGTACAGATAAAAGTTGCTCCGCGGCGGAAGGACGTGACGATGGATTACGTCCACGTTGTTCCAGTCCGGGAGCGAGGCCGGACTCGCGGGCGGTAGGCCGTCTCCGCAGCTCATGTCGGGATTTGGCTCGGAAAAATTGGAGCCAGCGGAAATATTCCAGGTGAAGCGGAAAATTGACACGGATGTTAGCCGTGGGCTTGCGCGAGTGTCGCGTGGCAGGACGAACAGGCTAGGTTTCGGTAATGCCACTGCCGCGCCTGATGTAAGAGGGCCTAGTAGCTTTCAGCTACGGCGCAGGAGCATGTGAGATCGGGGCGTTATATTGATCAATATTTGCGACACTATGAGAGCCTTGACTTCTCCTGCTCTCCGTGACTGCCAGTATGACGAAGAGTGAGAGGAAAGGCTACCGGGAATGAGTCGTCTGGTGAGTGAAGGGGGGGACGTGGGTGGAGGTGGGGAGGAAGGCAGGAAAGGAAGGAGTTCTCTCCCCGGTCAAACGGGTGTTCCCCCCTGTCGCTAACGGTTCGTGTGAGCCACTAGTCCAGGCACCGTCACCCGCCAAGTTTTAGAGAATTATGCCCTGCGAGAGAGCCCCGGGGGTTCCGCTGGGCCACTCATCGGCACCTTTATTTCATTTCCATGGCCGAACGGCGCCGTAACGGTGCCAGCACCGCCACCGATGCCCGATACCAGAGCTTTGCCACGGTGCGCCGGGGCCTTTTCGCCGACGTCTTTTCCCTTGTTCGCAGGGACGTCTACTGCGAGAGGGTCAAGTCAATAAGCCGCGATGACGACAGGAGTGCACTGCAACGAAGGAGGCGGAGGCAGCGGCGTACGAGGAAAAAAAAAAAAAAAAAAAAAAAAAAAAAAAAAAAACGTCCGGGCTGCGCGCTCACAGACTCGCTCGACAATAGGCGGCGGTGTCTCAGTAGTTCCAACAGATCTGTGATTCCCAAAAGGCCAACGTCTCGCCGTGCCAAGTGAGCGGCGCCAAGGCAAGTCTACGACTGCTGGCTCTCAGGCCTCCGCGGTCCTCGACTCAGAATCGATACGCTGCGCTGGTCGAGCGCCCGAAAGAGCAACAGAACGCAGACCACTCGAGCAAGTGGTCATGACGCGTTCCGAAGCAGCGGGAAAGCAGCCTTCAAGTAGCCGCATGCCGCCCGCGTCAATTCCCCGCCAAGAGCTGCCCTCGAGCGAGTCGCCCATTTGAGTTCCATGGCTGCTCACAGGACGACTGAATGTCATGAACTTCTTTTCCCGTGTTTTCTATACTCGTCAACATGTGAGGGGGTGCTCGTTCAATGTGCTAGGATCGCAGCCAATGAGCCGCACTCTTTCTTGTACCGGCTCGCTCTTCCCCTGTGCCTCTTTGATCGTCAAGTTTGCCGTTCCACCCGGCGCAGACTCGACTGTGGACCTCTCTTCCTTTGACCGCGTCGAGAGAGGCCATTAAGCAGACACAACAGGGCCTGTTACTGGCTGATGGATGATTGTTTCATCATTTAGCCGCCACAAATAC
Source organism: Moelleriella libera RCEF 2490 (assembly GCA_001636675.1). Classification (NCBI taxonomy): domain Eukaryota; kingdom Fungi; phylum Ascomycota; class Sordariomycetes; order Hypocreales; family Clavicipitaceae; genus Moelleriella; species Moelleriella libera. The sequence goes on along the minus strand of AZGY01000006.1, from coordinate 49,597 downwards.
TTGCTCAAAAACGAAAACTCGTGCACGCGGCTGGTCTGAGATGGCGTTGAGAAGCAAAGCAGCCCTTGAAAGCACTCCTCCTGTGACCCATACCTTGCCTCGCTCTTGCTCTCACGTCGTTCTGGCCGCCGGACCGCCTTCGGAGCCGACGTAACGTTCAGCCAGTGTGTCGCTCATTGCCGCCGCGAAGTAGAAGCAAAATCTGAATGGCTGTCCACGGATACCCTACACGATGACACAGCTGCTTGCGAAAGGCTCCGCCGCGCTATCCGAGAAACAAAGTCGCTTCGGGAGTGCAATCGCACGCCGGCGATGGCCTCGCTGCGCTCGAAGTCTCCCGAAGCGTCGATCAAAGCAATACACACACATTTTTATCGAATCAGAAAAAAGTTGCCGACGCTTCGAGCTTGCGAGGCCATCCCGCGGCAGCAGCGCCGCCAGAGGCAAAAAAAGACGCCGCAACTCGTGACATGCCTCCGGCGGCCCTACCGGGGGTCGCCTGCGGCGGGCCGGCCTCGCTGCGCTCGAAAACAACCACCGAGATTTTTTTTTTTTTTTTTCCCAAATCGTGCAGGCTCGAGCAAAAGGTTTCCTTCAGCCTAGAAACCAAGTCGGAGGTTAGAGGCACAGGCAATAGGAATGCTTACAACGGCTTTTATTAGCGGCGCAGACTTGCAGCATCTGGTAGCGCAGGAGCTCTGAGTCGTGGGTGCTATCCTCGGCCGTCATAGGCGAGGCCGCTTGCAGCGTCATGAGCCTAACGTGGCGCACTTCGAAGGGACACAGGGCATCTATCTACCGTAACGGTACCGCGCGGTGCGGTGGGCGGGTCGGTAATATCGGCCAGTTGTCATGAGGATTACGGGGCCGGGATTTCACGAGAGAAAATCCTACCCCTTAATGGCGTGCGCAATTGTGCAGGCTTGGAAGCTGGTATAGTACTGAAACGTGACATGAAGTAACTCTACAAATGAAGCCTGCACTCAACGTTTTCAACCAGACCGCCGATGGAGAAGGAGATGCGTACGGATCTATTCGTGTCCATTTCATTTCGAGGCTGTACCAGGCCGGCGTACGGCGGGGAGCGGAGCCATGCCAGGCTCGTGTGGATGGATATATACTCGCCTATTCCCATCGCGAATAGCATCGGTCATTCGGATTGATTTCCGCCGCCATGGAACCACACAACTTGCTTCAATCCACCGCATGTCAGCCACTTCAGCAGCCCCCTTTCCCCCTTGCCTGCTTGCCCGTCGATTCCTGTCCAATCCCTCCATCCTCCCACAGACCAGCTCAGGTTTCCTCTTCCCCTCCCGCCAAGATAGACACCGTCCGTCGGCGGCCCGGCATTTAGCCCGGGCATTCCGGCCTGGTATGCGAATGTAACGCACGGGCATGGACGCCGACGACTTTCCGCCGTCTGTCACTTTGTTGCTCAGTATGTCTGACATGAGACCGTGTCGGTCATTCGTGACGGAGCACTCATCTCCGCCTTGCACCCGCCCACTTCATCTATGACTGGTCATCATCATGTATACCTCAATACGGAGCGCGTCCCAAGTTTTTCTCATTCAAGAGCATGTGTGTGCATATGTACGTGATGGGTCTGATCTGTGTCTGATCTGACAAGGGACCTGCCCAGACAGAGGGAAACTTGCGGCAAGGCAGATGAATGGGCCGGCAATGGCGTTTCTCCACACTCGCTTAGTCTCATGCATACGGGGTGGAGAATGTCCGTGTTTGGTTGTGCTGAAAATAGCCTCATTCGTCAGGAACCTCCTGCGCGTTGATATGGGGATAAAAGTTCAGCGTTTCAACAAATGCACGGCCATCAAGCAGCGAAACGTCTACCCACAGTGCTGCGTACTCGATGCCAATGGATTTGGTGTCGCGCTGCCGATAAAAGTCACTTAGCGGACTGCGCCACGCCCGCCGTCAAGTGGAAAATATACGCCCGTGTTCTGTTGCCACGAGGCTTGTCATTGATTAGAATAATAACCACATGCTTGTGAACGAAGACGACTTTTGCGGGGTTGCGATTATTTGGCAAGAGTTGAGCGGATGGAACAAATGAAGCTTGCAGCAGTGGCCGAGAAGATGGCTGCGATCTGGCCCCTTCGCGTCATATCTGATCTGATCGAGCTTTCCGGACGGGACACAGTCGAAGAAAAACTACAAAGGCTTGCGTAGTGGTCACAGTTAAATTTACGTAGACGAAGCACAACAAAAAGATGTCTATTCCAATGTCATAATTCTTGATGGATCCGTCTCTGAGGAAGAGTTGAAGCTCCGCAACAACGCCTCAAATACCAAATCAGAGGAGGAATCGCTGGAATGCAGACGGACGTCGCTGAGTTTGGGGCTGTGTCTGAGTATGAGAGCAGCAAGCTCTTGGGGCTCCTTCCTGATTACATGTTGGTCAGCTTAGGGCGAACATATGAATGCACGAAGATGGAATCTTGAGACCCACTCGTCACTCGTAAATGGAAAATGAGAATAAAAGCCACCGACTTCAAGCATTCGCAGCTTGGGAAACAGGACGCCGGGATGAGAGCCCAGATCGAGATGCGGAAAGTGAAATGGCTGAAGAAAGCTGAGCTCCTCGAGTAGTGGATGTTCGCGTGCGAGAGTCTTCAGGGCACGAGCTGACAGACTCGATGGCACCTCGAAAGCGAGAATTCGAAGCTGCGAAAGTTTGGCTATCGAGTTCTCAAAAACTGCATCAGGAATGTCCCACATTCTTGGTGCGAGGATGTCGGGACTCAGGCGAAGTCGAAGAGTGTGGAGCTTGGGGTGTGAGCGCAAGCACATGAGCTCGGCTGATGGGAGAGTCATGTTGATGGCGAATTCCAGCATCAGCTCGCTCAGGTCGGTAAGAGAGCTCAGGTGGTGCAGGAAATCGGGTCGCCCATCTCGAAGGTCCAGACCGAGACTAGTGACCTTGTTGATCATAGGAGCAAGCAACGGCACGGCTTCTGATGATATCGGCACCTGCAGAAATCGCAGAGCAGCGAGGGCAGGAGCATGCGAAGACTCCGACACGAGTTGATCATATACTGCCGTTGGGACGTGTCTGCCCAAAGTCAAGTGGGTGAGATTCGGTCTTCGAGCCAGGTGCAGAAACAGCTCATCAGTGACCAGATGGTCCATGCCGTAGACGAAGGTGACACGCTCGAGAGACTTGCAGTCCTTGATGAAACTCAGAAACATGCGTGGCGTGATGTAGGATCCCGGCGATTCGATCAAGATGTCGCGCAGCCGCGGGCAGTTGGTAAGCAGGCCCGTCAACACGCTGGCGGCCAGATCGCCGCCGTAGAACTCGAGTGTCTGCAGGGAAGCGTGTAAATACTGCTGCATAGGGTACGGACCACCGCTGGGGGCGCGATAGGAATCCAAGCAGAGGTGTCGGAGCCTGATGAACTGCAGGTCCCACCAGTGGTAGTGATATCGAGCCTCACTGCTGCCGGTGAACTCGAGCATCGTCACCTTGGAGGCGTACAGCTGCGCGCGGTCGTCTGCGATGCCGGCGAGCGCCTGGCAGGGCGCTGTTCGCCACAAGACCTCGGTCGCGTACGCGCACCAGGTCTTGCTCACGCGGCATGCCAGCGCTAGAGTGCTGCGATCTTGCTCGAGTTCCAGGAAATCAAAGATGCCCAGGAGCACTTCTGGAATCAGTAGAGGCGAATCCATGGCTGTCGGTGGGTTGTTGGTGGGTTGTCGATGTGTTATTGCCTAGACGCAAAGCGGTACCGACCTCGACTTCGGAAACGGCGAGCGCCACGGGGGCCCCTCGTGAGATTGACCTCCTTGACTTGGGAATGAACAATGGCATCGGCGTGATGGTGAGAAAGGCAGGAGCTGGGCAGGAGGAACGAATGAGCCAAGCGCTGTCAGCATCCCGAACGCAACCTTTCCTGATAGCATCACCCAGCAGGCGCCTGCCATTTTTGTACTGCTACCTACTCCTAGGTTTTTCCCATCGAAAACCTTGAGGTCTGTCATTGCCCCGGACCCAACGAACAATGGACAGAGAGTGCCTTGCAACCATGTCCAAGTTTGATCACTTGTCCGACAAAGATACTCTCGAATGTGCGTTGATTTTTCTCCGCGCGATCCCTCTCCAATTCAGACTTTTTTTTCTTTCTTGTAGGTGCTCGATTGAATGGCGTGCAGACGCCGGTCGGGATTCGAGAATACACTGAGCGCCGTCATCATCTCAATAAACTTGAAGCCGACACGTAAGACGCGGACCGTACAATCATTCACTCAACATAGCATGCTTGTGAGGCATACGTGGACTGAAAGTATGATGCCGATCGATCTTGACTCCCTCAACCTCGTTGACTAAGGAAAAATGCACAGCCGATTGTTGCAGAGATCGGTCCTTCCTGTTGCCGTCCATGGTGCTACGCAAAGGTGTCGGAAAGAAACAAGGTGACGAGCTACATCCAAGCGATAACGCACGCGCAGCGGTAAGACAGAGTGTCAAATGACCCAAACGATGCATGCGGCTCAATAAACCACGCTCCGGTGGGTGAATAATAAGGATGAGGCTACACTGAGAGGCAAAACCAAATTCAATGCGTCTTTCTCAATTGGCGTGATGTGTCAAGGTACACAGATGAGCATTCACCGGTCGTGCAAGGCAGCTGGCACCTTCCAGGTGGCGGCTTCCGTGGCTGGGTGTGACTGTGTGGATTGAACGTCGAGGGCCACCCCGACTTCCCAAATGCAGGGCCGATACGAACAACGCTTTGACGCACATATGATTTTTACGGACAGTGCAAGCTTGGGCCTGACCGTCCAACAGACGGAACGGACTGTCACGTCTTCTCAAAGTCGGCATTGGACTGAGAGAGCGGCATGTCCACTAGATAGATAGTAACACAATCTGCTGCATGTGTGGGGAAGTGTGGTTAGCCAAACGCCGGAGATACGGTATGGCTCGGCCTGCTTTTGACTAAAATGACACCTTTTCCAATTTATAGAGCCATGGCCAGAAATACACAGACTGAAGTATGCTGGACGTGCATTACTTGGGAGATCTGACGCCGCAGCCGCCGACGGCTTGCAACCGATAAAGGAAAAGTGAGTAATATTCTTTAACATCATTATCAGCATTTTGACTGCTGAATTTAGCGAAACCTTGCATCCGCAGGTGACTACACTGGGATCTTACGACGAATTTACCACATTTCCCAGGGCAGGCCAAGAGTGTCATAATCTGACACAACAGCAGCAACCCTCGTCCTGTGAGTACAAACGGAAGAGCCTTGAAAAGGTCGGCACATCATCTATTTGGCGTCCCCTCCGAATTTGATCGATGTTTCTTGTTGGCGCCGACACAGCCGTCACGAAATCATCACTGAAAAAAAAAAAAAGAAGAAAAAAAAAAAGAGAGACTCGCGCGGTGTGACATCTTATCCCATCCCAATGCCATAAGCGTGCATTTGTGCACAACTTCCTGGCAGGGCTGATAGAACGCTGGAAGCCTGTCTCAGTAAGTTTCTAGTTAGTGTCTCATATGTTATATGTTCTTCTCAAGTCCTCAGTGACCTCGCGCTACCAGGACCTCCCAGGAGCTTGATCCTGAGTCCAAGTGTGCATCACTATCAAGAATAGTGATTTTGCAGCGTGATAAGACAGAACCCGAGAGGATAGACCCTTATCAACAGTCTTCATCCTGTTGATCATATGTATGATCATCCGGCTTCTTCAACCTATCGGGCTAAAGGGTCACCCCTGAGACACCCCTTGGGGTGATGTGGCGATCATGCAGGGTAATTGTGACAGGCTTTCTGGGGATCCTGATCCACAAACAACAACAGCAGTCATGCAGGGAGGATTGAGCTCGATGCTGTTTTCGTCAGGTCGGATGAGAGAATTTGCCACTCAGTTCTCCTCCTGCTGCGGCTAGTTGCGGTGAAGTTCATGCAGGAGTGTAGCGCCTCTACATTTATTGACGCATACGCATATGAAACCGATTTGATTCGCTAGGATGCAAGCACGGCGGTTCTTATCAGTCGATTTCGAGCACCGAGATGCCCTTATCAGATATCACAGTGACGACCATGGATTAGAGCGTACACCTGCGGCTGATCTTTGCGACCTGTCATCTTTCTGCATGTTACTCGAAATCTACCTTCAATTTATCTCCGTCTTGGAGTCGCTCTCAGCCAAGGATAATCTGATCGCAGATCGCAGATGACTTTTTGCCGAGACGTTGCCTAGCCGTGCTGACAGTCGACCCGTGCTGGCGCAGCTCCCCACCTGCATCCACCTGTTCTGAACTGGCAGAGCCGTGAGCAATCGGCCAACATCTCGCTCACCGTTTAGAGACCAACAAAGCTGGGAGGTGCAGGCATGAACAGGGCACAGCGTTAGCCCTAGGCATCAGCTCGCAGAACCTCATTCCAGGAAAACGACTTCTTTTGAAGCCATGGGCGCACAGATCATTCAGGCCCCTCTCCGCCAGAAGATAGAAGGTCGGCTATCTTTCTTTTTGGCAGGAACCATGTCGCCGGATTCGCAGATTGGTTGGCGCCCGGTTCTTATCGATGAGACTTTTTCCGACCTCCCCATCACTGTCTTCGATCCGACTCGTCTGGACTGGGACGAGACGTGGCGGGAAGACTTCTCTGATGCTCGATGGGTCGAGCAGATTCAATGGGAACTTGACATGCAAGAGCTGGCGGATGTTGTCGTCGTTTTCCTGGGCGATACCTCTGTTGCGCCCATCAGCATGCTGGAGTTGGGCCTGAATGCCAAGTCAGGCAAGGTGTTGGTCTGCGCCATGCCCAGGTTTGCCAAACGTGGAAATGTAGAAGCGATCTGCGCCAGGTATCATGTCCCTCTTGTGTCTTGCGTGGAGGATTTACAATCGGCGATCAAAGACATCCTAGCAAAGCATTCCATCTTATAGAGAGCACAAGTTGACGAGATTACGGCCCTGTCGTCTCGACTCCTTGTGGCCCAGAATAGTGCACCATAATTCCGGTCCGATATGGAGTTGAACGTTTCGATTCCAGCAATTGTTCTCCGAATCGAAGCTTTGTGCGGCCCGTGGTGAATGCTCTGCAGACGGTAAGGCTGATTTGATGTCGTAGAAAGGACATGTTTCGGGCCCCACGTCTCCGACTCCATTCGCAGGAACGCCGAGATAGATGATCGGTTCATCGGCGGCACTTTCTCCGAGACACGTCAACCGTCAAAACATCCCCAAACAAGCGTACATATAGCCGCGGTTCCACCTAGACGCTATGATGGCTTCAGTGCAGCCCTGGATGACGACATAACATGTCGCAATAGGTTCCCTTCATGGAGCTTATTCGATGATATGCAAAACGCTCCGCTTCCTCGATCTATTCAGCGCGCCTCTGGCTTTCTCACAGGAATTTTTCACCTCCCTTCCCGCACTAAGCCGCGTCCCGACTTCAGCTGAGCGGTCAAATGATTGATGATGAAGCTGCGCCTAAGAATTCGAAAGCTGCCGGGCTCGGGCCACACGGTCGCTTGCGGGGATTTCGAGACCCAGGATGGCGGATTGCAAGAGGCACTCATGACTCCAGATAGGAATGGATTTATCGGAGGAGGCTTTGACGATCCAAGGATTCATTAAGACTCAACTGAGAGGGGCAAGATTATAAAAGGCTTCGCTCAGCTTGGTTTTAATTTGGCTTTTCTTCTCCCACGAACAGGACACTCCCAAACCTACATCCTCACCAGAAACCTGACCTGTCCAACCGCCAGCCAATATGAAGTGCACAGCTGCTATCGTCTCTGCCATCCTGGCCTTCGCGGCGGCAAGCCCGTTGGACCTTCCCCAGGGAGTCGGATCCGGGGCCGGTGCAGCTGTCTCGAGCGCCGCCGGCTCGGTGCCATCGCTTGGTGCCCTCGTGAGTGAATCGAAACCACATCTTGAAACCTTTCCGGGAGGCTGACAGAGTCGTTGTCAAGATGAGAGCTCGCGCGGTCCCTGCTGCACCCATGCGCTATGCCGAAACTATGTCTGAAGAGAAGGAGGACAAAGACAAGCCCATGGGAAAGAACAAGGGAAAGGACGAGGGAAAGGACGAGGGAAAGGACGAGGGAAAGGACAAGGACAACAAGGACAAGGGGCAAGGACAAGGGCAAGGACAAGGGCAAGGACAAGGGCAAGGGAAAGAGAGACGAGGATAAGCTTCAGTCTGCGGTAAGACAATCACATCCCCAGGAGACGACAACACTGCATACTGACATTCACCCAGGCTGGAACGGCCACCTCCGCTTTGAAAGATGTGAAGAGGGCTGCACCCACGAAATCGGCCGAGAAAAGGGAGGAGTCAAAGGTAGCCAGCCTCGCGAGTGCCATTCCTACAGGCCTCACAGAGAAAAGGGCCGAGATGGCCAAGGAGCCCAAGATTTCCAGCGCCGCCGACGCCATTCCTACCGGATTGGCCCAGAAGAGGGAGGAGCAGCAGAAGACGTCCTCCGCAGCCTCGGCCAGCGCTCTTCCGGTCAAGAGAAGCGAGAAGAAGAAGGCCCTCAAATCCGCTGTAAGAGCAACCCTAAGACTAAGCACTCTATATGCTCAGCTGCTGACCTTATGTGAAGGCTGCTAAGGCTACCTCCGCCGTCTAGCAGCGGCGAATATTTCCGTCGACAGATGGGCGTGTGAGAAAGCTCTGGCGCTGGGACAATGGCGAAGCGAGGCGATTTCATGGACTTTTGCAGCCATCATCTCACATCACATTTGCATTTTTTGGAGGATAATAAACGGGGAAATTGGCGGGAAATTGACCACAGCCTGAGTTGAATGGGGAAAGAACGCTCAGGTATACTTGCTCATCTGGTATGAGCCAGCTCGCCAAACACGTAGATCCAAGTCATAGTCAAATGGGATTGGTTATTCCAGAGAAGCCGATTCTATTGGCTTTTTTCCTTGATGTTGGCGACGTGATACTCGGCCGTGCGCATCCCTGAAATGTGGTCTTGTACATTGACTACCCCTTCCGCTTGATCCTCCCCCAGCAGTAGTCGACTCGCTGCCAGATTAGTCATTCCTTGGGCGTAGACAGCTCGACGTTGTTGGAAAAGCACGACTTGCCTTTGTAATTGTGAACATTGAGTAGGTACCTAGGTACTTCGGAGATTCCATCATTGTCCGCCGCCGCATCATTCAGCTAAGCCTTGGCGGGCGCGAACCTCAGACCCCACATTCTTCTACCAGTTCCTGCCTGCGTTTGATAATCAGCCAGGATCAGGCGACGGGGAAGGGGCCAGCCCATGTACAAATTCCTCTTGCTGCCAGCCCCGGTCTTTATGTCATGCTTCAGCTTCGGCCGTGAGCACACGTTGCCTCATGATATTGCTAATTTGTATTTCCAATAATTGAACCCTCTTGCAGCCGGTATTGTCTCGTAGAAAAATCTCGACACAATGGAGGACCAATTTGGCGGGCGGACAGACGACGACCTCTTCTACGACGACTTCGAACCCGTCGAGAGCGAGCCTGTCATTCTGCACGACACACTTCAGTCCTCGACAGAACCCGCTCCATCCATAACCGCCCCGTCGGTTCCAGGACAGCCAGCGCAACAGAAGCAGTCGAGGCCCAAAAAGCCGCCACAGCCGTCAACACAAAATTCACACAGCGGCAATGCGCAAGCGCCGTCAACGACTCAAACGCCATCCAAGCCCGGAAACCTGTCTTCCTCCCGCTTCGCTCGCAAGGGAAACAGCGACTCCAAACAGCAGTCAGCGCCATCATCTGTGCCAGCGAGCAAAACCTCGGCAGGCCCGAAGGAGAATATAGAGAAGTCACGAGAAAAGGACACAGTGCCGGCGGGAAAGGATGACACTACACTGCCCCCAGATGCTCCTACAGCCCCGGCGGCCAAAGACAAGAAGTCACTCGGCTCCCAAAACACTGCTGCGAAGCCGGAAGTTCGTGTTCAGTCTGGAGCCAACCCTCGACAGAAGCTGACGGAAGAAGAGCTCGCGGCCAAGATGGAGCAGATGAAACTCTTGTCGGCGGAGAAGGCACGCAAGTTCGAAAAAGCAGAAAAGGACCAGAAGCAGCATGCCGAAGCGTACGCAAAGGGCATGGAGGAAGCCCGCAAGCGTAGAGCTGAGGAAGCAGAGCGGCGTCGCCGAGGTGAAGAGAACCAAAAAAAGCTCGACGAGGAAAGAGCCAAGAATCGCGAGCGCAAGCTCAAGGCTATGGGCCAGAAGGAAGGCGGCTGGGACGAGGGAAAGGAAGCCATTTTGGAGGAAGAGCAGAGGAGAACCTTCCGGGGAGCCAACGGCGGAATCCGAGGTGCCAGGCGCGGCGGCGGTCTCGCTGGCAGCAGGTACGCCAGGGACGGCGAAGAACAGCCAGACGTCGATCGTTTCTTGGACGAGCGGCATCGTGGTGACCGGGGACGTGGTGGTCGCGGTGCGCGAGGTGGCCCTGGTCGAGGCGGTAGCGGCGGCCCGAGAGGAACAGACGGCGTATCGTCGAAGCCACCGAATTCGTCCAAGAATTCCTCAGCGCCTGCTCTCACAAAGGACGAATTCCCAGCGCTGCCCTCCGATGGGAGCAAGCCGCCCGGCGAGACGGCCAAGGTGCCAGTCTATCCTCCCCCAAAACCACAAGCGGCGCCGCTCTCGCTATTGCCTTCGCCGCCGCCAGCGGGCGGCAAATGGGACGACGAGATGGAAGCTCTCGACGAACTTCGCCAGAAAGCTCAATCGTCAACATGAAAGGAATAGAATAAGACGAGGCAAAAGAAATAAAGAAAAAAGAACTGATCCTGGATGATACAGCGGCAAAGGGCAGCAACCGACTTTGGAGGGGTTCGAATATTTTTTCTCGGGGGTTTCTTGGTTTTGGATATCCCGAGGCAGAGCAGAAGACAAAAGGGGTTCGAATATTTCTTCTAGGGGTTTCTTGGTTTTGGATATCCCAAGGCAGAGCAGAAGACCAAAGGGGTCCGGGATTGGCGTATCGGCCTCTTTGAACCATCGACCGGTCACCACCATCATGGCGCATACTGTGGTGGGACGAATTCGTATGCAGGGAATTATGTATCCAGAAACGGCGGGGGATTCTTCGTGAGCAGGCGCATCTGCATCACACATTTCCTACGCCGCTCGCTCGTTCGTAGCGATAATTCAAAAAGGGTATTATCTTCACCAAAAGTACATGAGTGTCTTATTAGCGCCGACGCCTTATGCCTCGGCCCCCCAGTACACGTCTGATACATTGAAAATGCATATTTCACCAAAACGCCCGAGTCTTTGCCTGCAACGTCAGGAAATACTGATAATGCAAATCTCACCGATACGCCCGGGTCTCAGCCCGCGATAGATGCTTACCCAGCCTCCGCGCCGTAGAAAAAAAAAATAAGGGCAGAGAATGACAAGAAAACCATAAAGTGTCCAGATTAATCTATCACCACCCACCCCGGTAGCTTCTGCCTCCTCTTCCGCCCCTGTATCCTCCGCCCCTTGGGCCCCTCGGGCCTCCCATGCCGCCGCCCATGTCGTCGTCCGTCATCACTTGTCGCTGCCTGCTCTTGAGCTCTCGGGGAAACGCGTCATAGGTTTTGCGCATAGACGCATAGCCAAGGTGCATCTTCCCGTAGAAGTGATCGGCCAGACGACGGTCGTTGTCCAGCCTGCTGAGGTAGGCGCCGCAAACATCGCAGACTTGCAGCTTCTGGTGGCCGGATGGACCAGACGTATCTGACAGGGCCTTCAGCTCCTTTTCTTTGTCGCCTTTGAGCTGCAGCGTTTGTTTGATGCGGAAACTCTCATCGAGGGCTCGCGAGACCTCATTCATGGACCCGAGCACCTCCACTTCGAGGAGGCCGTTTGCGATGGAAGCCGCGAGGTCGGAGATGGCTCTCAGCTACCGTGTCACCAGAGTCAGCGAGCAGGAATTGAGACCTGGAACGAGGGAGTTTCCCCCCCAAAGGTGAAGAGTAAATTGTCACAATGGCATCAGGGGAATAGGGAGGGAGCACGTGTAAGAGTGCAGAGGCTCACCAGAACATTCGTCTGCCGTATCTCGTCGGGAGTCTTTTCGAGTCTTTTCTGCGCGGCGTCGATGCGTCGGTTGCAGTCGTCAATGTACTTTTGTAAATCACGCATGTAGTCGTAGTCGAAGCCATATCGCTGCTTCTCGCGATCCGACAGGGCCTCGTATTCTGCCTTGAGAGGCTCTGAGTGGACTTTGGGGCATTGGCCCAAGTCCTGCTTCGTGTTTGTGAAGAGGTCGTGAGGGCAGGTGCCCACGAGGTACGATCTGCAGACTTTTGGGTCGTTGAGAGAAAGCTGAGCGCGAGAGGAGGACTGGTTGCCCATGAGCTGCTCGAGCAGCTTTCTTTGCTCGGCGGCCATGGCTGCGTGATGGCAGCTCGCGTCGGCTGTGCTGCCGCCAGGAGGTGTGTCTGTATGCGAAGCGACCGTGGAAAGTTATGACTGTGGTCTCTGGAGTCGCGGCAAGGGTGCAAGTCGTGCTCGTGAGGAGATTCGAAACATGCGCGCGATGTATGCAGCTTTCCCCATCGTCAACCACCAACCAGTATTGCTGCTGCTGCTGCTGCCAGCGAAATCTAGCTTTCTGCCAGGGTCCACCGCCATTGGAAAACGTCGGCCCCGTCCCGACCCTCGGGATCTTGAATGGGCTAGGCTAGGCCATGCGCAGGGTGGGCCGATGCAGCTGGACACATTGTACATATATCCTGCAAGTGCCAGACAGGCAGGCAGGTGCTGCATGCTAGGTTCACCACAACCTATGCAGCTTTCCGTGATCATCCACGAGGTCGGAGCTGAGTCTTGCTTTCACCACGACGCATGGTGAGATGTGCATCTTGATGAGATCTTGAGACTTGCATGCATCGTTCATGCCCTGGCACTCTCTCTAGCATACATCTCTCTTGCATTCGCGTGTCTTTACTTTACCCGCCAATCCTCATGTCTGCACTGCGCAAGCGAACCGATCCATGACAACATTGTACTTCCCACCATGATTCGCTGGCTGCCAACGCTGCTAGTCCCGCTTCTTGTGACTCTCGCCACAGCCTCCGACTATCATGAGCAGCTCACTCTACGACCATTGCCGCTCTCGCAACTTCTCGCGAGCTTCAACTTCAAGTCAAATACCTCAATAGCCGACTTTGAGGCCCGTAACTTTCGACTGTTCCCCAGATCCCTCGGCCAGATTCTCGAATATGCAGGCACTCGTGAGCTGCATCTGAGGTTCACTCTGGGGCGATGGGATGCGGAATCCTGGGGCGCGAGACCATGGGATGGTACCAAAGAGGGCGGAACAGGCGTCGAGTTGTGGGCGTGGATGGACGCGGAGAACGACAAGCAAGCACACGCAAACTGGCTGACGTTAACAAACGCGCTGTCGGGGTTGTTCTGCGCCAGTCTCAACTTCATCGATGAAACGAGGACTATCAGACCGGCCCTCTCTTTCCAGCCAGAGGGCCACCACACGAGCGATTCCCTAGCCAAGATGCGACTGCTCCACGGTGTTTTGCCACACGAAGTGGTGTGTACAGAGAACCTGACGCCCTTTCTGAAGTTGTTGCCTTGCCATGGAAAGGCAGGTGTTGGGAGCCTGTTGGACGGGCACAAGCTATTCGACTCATCGTTTCAGAGTATGGCCATCGACGTGAAGCCCTTGTGTGAGAACAGTGGCAGCTGCGTGTTGCAGATGGAACAGACCATCGACATGGTCATGGATGTCGAGCGTTCCAAACGGCCGCGAGGTAACTGTCGAATGCCTACTCATCGCGCTCCCTGATTATATGAGATTTCTAACACAACCTGGACAGATAATCCCATCCCGCGGCCCCCGCCCAGCCACGAGCTTGTTTGCGACACTTCCAAACCATACCATGACGACAGCCACTGCTTCCCGGCAGACTACCTCAACGGCCAAGACTGGAGTATCTCACAGATTTTCGGGCGATCCATTCAGGGGACTTGCCCCCTCGCTAGCCCGGATACTCCGCCCGTCTGTCTCGAGGTGCCCGCCTCACGCATCGTTCATGCACCCGAAGGGTCCCGAGAGTTCAAGGACAGTGAAGGCAGTTCACGGTGCTATTCGTTCCCTCCAGAGACCCAGTTCAACTTGGATCTCCCCAGAACGGAGGCAAAGACCGCAGAGGAGGCGTCAGGCGCCCTGGTTGAGCCTCGGCGGCCCTTGCTTTACGCCGAACGCAGTTTCACCGGTCACGGCCAAGAATACGGTGGCGTGCAGGCCATCCTCACCAACCCGAATCCCTTTGAAGTCGAATTCGTCTACCTCGAGTCCCTTCCTTGGTTCATGCGTGTTTTCCTGCACACCCTCGCGACGCGCATCTCCACCTCTGCGGCCGCGCATCTCAACTCTTCGTCGCTCATCAAAGAAATACATTACCGTCCAGCACTCGACCGTACCCGTGGCACCCAGCTCGAGCTACAGTTGCGGATCCCCCCTCAGTGCACCGTCTTCCTCACGTACGACTTTGAGAAGGCCATACTTCGCTATACCGAGTATCCCCCTGATGCGAATCGTGGGTTCGACGTCGCAGCCGCAGTGATTCGCACCCTGGAGCCGCGGGTTATGAACCTCCGCACGACGAGTCTGCTGCTGTACCTGCCCACTCCGGACTTTAGCATGCCGTACAACGTGATCATCTTTACATCTACTGCTATAGCCCTGGCCTTCGGTGGCTTGTACAACATTCTTGTGAGAAGGCTGGTCGGCGCGGACGAGGCTGCTGGGCCGATGAGCAAGTGGAAGTTGAGGAACTTGCTGGCAAGGTTATCGAAGAGGTGATCCCCCGTCACGATAGGCAGCTCGAGGGACGATTAATGTACATGGCCCTTTTTTTCTTCTCCAAATCCATTGGGACGAGCGCATTTTCGAGGTAGCAATCGAGCAAAATGCCAGACAGGGCTGGCCTACTGTCCACTTTAGAGATGCTGCAGATGACCAACTTGGCAGACACCGCGAAGTGACTTGGGCAGCCTGCGGCTTCTGAGATGCTCATGTTGTGAGCACATGTTGCTTCTGTATGCACGCGGCAGAGTTGGGCCTCTACGTGCTTGTTGTGAGGGAGTAGAACAGCAGTTGGATGACTGACTTGGCGGTGATCTTCCACGCGTGTCAGTGCGGTCATTGGCTTTCATACTCGACAGTGTGCTCGCAGTCACTGCACAGATCAAGGCAGGACGGCGGGGGACGGTGGCGAGTCTGAGAAAGAGGCCAATTCTGTGATGATGGTCACGGAATACCAAGATAGTACCAAACAAATGTACACATATCTATAAATTCTGCATGTTCGGTGCGGTGTCACCGCGTGATACCGGCCCCCTCAAAAGGGTAGAGAATTCGGCCCAGTGCGCCCCAATTTCATGACGTGTTTCTTGTCATCGTCGTAAAACCCTGTCCTGGGGCCAGCTGCTGATCCCTTGGAGGTGGTGCCGTCCTTGCCAGCAGGCGGCGTCAGCTTCCCGAATTTCTGCGCAATGTACAGAATGTTGGTGAAGTAGGACGGCTTCTGGAACTGCAGGGCCAGCTGCGCAATGGCCGCCGTGATCCTGTCCGACTTGGTGTCGAGGAACTGCCTGTTCACATCGGACAGGGCCACCTCCGTGAAAGCCTTGGCCAGGCCGAGCGCCACGGCAATGGCCGAAGCCGAGTCTGCCTTTTCGCCAATGGGGAGGAACTGCGGACCGGTGAGCGGGTGGTGGTGGTTCGCGCCGCCCTTGCCCTTGGCGGGCTGCTTGGTGGGCAAGGGCTGCTGAGACTTGGAGGACCTTGCCTCCGCCGCTGCCGACTCGAGCTTGCTCTCCTCGGCCAGGCGGCCCAGCTTCATGGCAATGAGGACGTGGAGCTTCTCGTTGTCGTCGCCGAACTGCGGCTTGAAGCCGTTGGGCAGCTGGCTGGGCAGCTTGTCCTGGCCGATCTTGCCGAGCAGCAGCTGCGCGACCTTGACGGTGCGCTGGACCGCGAGGATGTCGACGTACCGCGGCGAGAGCTCGGGCACCAGGTCCTCGATGTAGGCGCGCGGCGAGAGGGCCGAGGCCTCGATGCCCGCCAGACCCTTGGACTGGCCCATGACAAAGGCGACGGAGAAGAGGTCGGGCATGGGCAGCGGCGCCTTGGCGATCTGGTCGGCGGCCGTCTTGAGTTTGGCGTGGGCCTCCGCGTTGGGGTACTCCTGCTTCGTCTTGTCGGACGTCATCATCGTAGCAAACTCCTTGTTGAAGTCGTCGGCCATCTTGCGCAGCGAGAGGTCCATGTCGTCGAGGAATTTGCGCGGCAGGCCCGCCAGGAGGCTGCGCTGCTTGCGACCGACCTCGTGCGGCATGGCCGCCATGACCGTCTTCTTGGCCGCCTCGTTCTCGAGTCCAATCTTGTTCTTCTTGTCGGCGTCAGATCCGGCGGCTGTCAGGGCGGCCTGCGCCTGCGCCTCGATGCCGCCCACGCTCTGCGCACCCTCGGAGAAGACCGTCAGCGTCTCAATGACGAGCGAGCTGTTCAGCTTGTCCCGGAAGCTGCTCTGGTCTGGGAACCGCTGCTCGTGAGAGTAAATGTAACTGTACACGTGGTCGCCGAGGAAGGCCTTCCAGTTTGCGTCGCGCGTCTCCAGCCACGCTTCCGCCGACGGCGCTTGCTTCTTGGGCTCGTCAAAGTAGTTGATAATGGCTCGGGAGATCTGGATTGCCAGACCGACCGGCCAAGCTGGCGTCAGCAGTAGAGCATCCCCGAGGACACAAAGCACGCTGTCGAAGACGTCCACCTTGTCCTCTCGTATCTGGTCCAGGAGCTGCGTTGCGCAACCCACGAATGGTATGATTGATGTCAAGGCGACGGTCTTCTTCAAGTCGTCGGCACCGCTCCGCCACGTTGTCACGACATCTGTCAGATACAAGCCGACACCTGCCGCGGCAAGGAGGCCGCCGCCAAGCTTTTTCGGCACCTTGCTGCCCTTGATCAGCTGCGGTGATTTCGGTGTAAGCGGTGCATATCCTAGCCATTTCGCCCGAAGGTCTGCAACGCTCGGCATCTTCCACTTTTGCTTGATGACCGTGGTCAGGCCCGATTTCGTCACCAAGCCCTCAAACTCCTTCTCCGATGTCTTGATGGCCAGCTCCAGCTCTTTTCCGGCGGGTTTCTTGAGACCGGGAAGACCTTTAGTTGGCTCTTTAGTCTGGCTCCCGGACGGGCCTTCAGTTGGACCTTTGGTTGGTTTCTTGTTTGAGCCTCCGTTTCCTGGCTTTCCCTCACCGGGCGCCGCAGGCAGGGGAGCATCTGCGGTCGTTTCTTCAAAAAGACTGGAAATCGGACCACATGCACCCAGATCTCGTCTTCGCCGCTTTCTGGCAGCGCAGTCAAACTTATTCTTGTGAGCCCTCCACGCCTTTTGGAGCTCGGATTCAGAAATGGGCGGATCCCCTTGGCCTGGTTTGAAACCGATGCCGGTCTTGCCTTTGCGCACAAACTCTAAAGTGGGATGTTCCTCGATCTTGAATCCCTTCGCCCATGCTGTGTCGGCTTTTTCCACCAATTTGTTGCTTTTTGCCACGCTCTGAAACCCCTCCTCATCGAGATGCTCAACCCAGGCCTTCCACAACTTTTCTCGGTCCATCTTGAGTTTCGTCTTCAGTTCCGGGTTCGCCTCCAAGGTAGCTTCAAGATCGATCAAGAGATCATCTCCCTGCTTGAACTCGAAGCGAGTTGTCGGATTGGGGTTTTCCAGAGTTCTGAGTGGATTGAAGTCGTCTTGCAAAGCTTGCACGATCACTGGTCTGATTTCTTTCTGTATCTTCTCCAGGGCCTTGAGGTTGTTGACATGGCCATTTTTGTAGTGGTTCTCCCAGGCCGACCTCCATTGATCGGCAGTTGTGCCGGGGTTCTGTGCTGCAGAAGCTGCATAGTCAACGCCGATTGAACCGCGCTTGAAAACAGGCTTCAAGCCTTTGAGCGGTCCTTCGTATTTTTTGGACGGAAACGCAAGCGCCGCCTCTTTACGGGACTCGTAAACCTTCTCCATGGCCTGCCAGCTTCGAGACCTGACATTCTTGTATTCCAACTCGTCCACCCCTTCGAGCGGCCCGGCCTGTAACTTGCCCTTGACAACTGACGCAACCTTCTCCAAGAAGACGGCGAAACTCCTTTCCTCCCCTGTCGTGAACGTCAAGACAGTTTTGTAATCGACGAAATCGTTGACGCCGTTGTTGTGGAGCAGGACCGCCCACTCCTCAACATCAGGCAGAGACGTTCCAAGTCTTTTGATACTTCGTTCAAGCTCTGCGGGTAGTTTCTTGTTGCCGGCCAGGTGTTGAATGAGACCCTCGGAGGTACCACACTTATTGCATTGAGCAGCAATCTTGAAGTTACTCTTGGTGGTCAGATGCTCAAGACGATACGCATAGTAGAGCCACATACGCTCATAGGCCCCAGGAAGCTGGTACGATGAGGCCACGGCGAGGGAGCCTATGAGGGCCAGTAAAGGCTTGAAAAGAAACATGGCGAATGAGCGACGAGGATGAGCTGCTCAAGGCTGATGGCCGTTGTGGCTGCGACGCACGGGCTCTATGTATGTTCATTCAGTATGCCTGACAAGGAGAAGGCAGAGGGAGAATCAAAACGAAGAATGAAAAAAGCACTGAATGCATAGAAATATACGTTGTCAACATTGAGCCCCGGAGAAGTCATCAGGGAAATCTCGCAATGATACTCTTCACGGCGATATGAGCATCTTTACTGCCATTGACCGACGCGGTGCAAGGGTGGTTGGATGCTCGAGTCAGCTCAGATGTCTGTCAGCGCATCAGTCTCGCATTGTCGGGAGTACGTTGAAGTTCGGCCGATATGGACACCCTACGAGGTCCAAGCAAAGTCGTTATTGGCTCATGCGAAATATAGTAATAATCTAATCAAGGATGTCGGAGCCGTGGCAATACTCGTGCAAGCTCGCATAATACAGGCCACGTTTTGGGTTGATCATCAAAACCTTCGCCTCGATGCCGAGAGATCATCGGATAGGTTCCATTTCCGGTAGATCAGAACGCGACAAGTAGGTCGATAGTAAATCGGAGATCGAGCCAAGCGTGCTGTGCTCGGCCCATGTACTTTTGCTTCGAAGATCCCTGCTTGACCCCGGAATGCCATGTGTGAGCCAGTGCGTAATATGGACTTAACGAGAGTCCGTATTCCCCGATCGTGACTCATCATCTTACTTATAGCAGCCAGCTTCTCTCGATCTATTTCTCCTCGCGTTCTTTCAAGAAACTCGTCCCGTCCAACAGAACTAGTGCCTCATCACATTTCAGACGATCAGTCTCCGTCCAAGCAAAGCAGAATGGTCCGGCTTTGTGTTGCCGTCGTGGTCTGTAAGTACATACTGTCTTTAATGCAAGACGGGCGCTTTCTTGAAATTTCCTAATGTGACAGCTAGTTGCCGTTGCTACCATGGCAATCTCCATCAAAGATTTGAATGGTCGAGCAGAAGGCTCCAAGGATGCTCCCAAGGCAAATATCGAAGAGGACAGGCAATGGCTCGCAGATATGGCCGCAGCCGCGGGGGATATCCGGGCACTTCTTGAAGAAGCCGCCAAAATGCCGTGAAATGAATGACTGTCGGGCTAGGATTTGGAGGTTCATTGTTGTCAAGCACTCAAGACTTTGACTCAAGGCATGTGTCATGAGCAGTACCTAGAAACCTGTCGGAAACAAATGATGGAATCGTCTCAATACACTGGTTCGGGAAATTTGCACATGCATTGCGGCACGGAAGGTGACATGACCTGGCACAGACCGTGTCCGTCTGCTCAACTCGGAGCCTCTGGTCAAAGTCCGGTAATTAGAGCAGTCACACAAAGCATCCAGTCTCGTGGTAATAGTAATGGCAAGATCCACATCGAATTGCTTCTGCTTATTTGCGCAGCCATGGTGGAGATCGCCAAGCCCGGATATATGATAGCGGCGTCCTCGGAGCGTCCCAACCGAGGAAGCAGAAGGTGACGTTTTTGGCGCCATGCTGAATGAGAGCTTTTGCGGTGGCACCTCCGACTGCGCTGGGTTGCGTGACTTGTGTGCGTGCAACCGAAGATTCAGAAATGACTTGGACCGTACGCTGCTCCATTCGAGGACCCTGCAAACTTCTTTCAAACGGATATTGGATCTCGATGAGTGGTGATCAGTAGCTTGAGAAGAGGGGTGCCGTGTTGTGCACCAAAGATCGCCCCATCCCAAGGAACTGCCTGCGCGCGCCCATGTGAGTATGTAAAAAGGGTTACAATCACACCCAAGCATGGCTATTCCGCGATGATCGACACAAGCCCCTTCCGCTCCTCCTCCCTTGTTGCACTGAGGGCCCGATGAAGGCGTGAGGACCATGCCACTCGCATCCGTAAAGACAATGAGTGACGAGTTCGCACGGATCCGGGGGCACTGACTTTTGCTCATCACGGCCCACGTTTTTCACAAGGCATAGCCGCCGGAAATTGCATGTGGATATAATGTCATCTCTTTGAGAATCCGGTGCTGGCAGGGAAGAAGCGCCACAGTGCCCCAGCCAGAGCCAGGGGAATAATTTCTAGTGCGTATGAAAAGGCCGAAACGGTCAATTAAAGCAGATACCAACGGGTGGGAACAGGGCCTCCTCCTCCGTCAGCGTTTCAAACATTGACAGCTCCGAGACAGCGCTAGCGTGAAACCGCCCGCACGGTATCAATGACGGACGGGACTGAGCTCGGGGGTCAAAGCGACGAGCAGGGCCCCTGCCTGTCCCTGTCGAGATCTCTGGCAAAACAGCGACGACGTCACTTCTTCTGAACGACAATCTGAATATGCTATGCCCACGAACGAAAGTGTCTCGTATTTTCGGGCGGCGAATGGCTTCCAAAGTGAGGATTTGTACTAACGACAAACGCTGAAGGATCTTGTTCGTTCCGACAATCCGGACAACGATCATGCTGTCGAGACATAATCCAGTGGGAGCTGATCACTTCGATCAGCGCTTCGATGTATGACTTCCGTCCGCCACGATGAACCTTCCATTCTTTTCACGGCCGGACTCAGCAGCACGGAATCCGGACTGGAGCGGGTAGGCTGAGCCTTCCCTCCCAGCTCACAACCGATCGTTAGCCTTCGACAACAGGCCCCTCGTGTACTGTCTTGTTGCGTCTGCAGAAAGCTGCAATGACTCAAGGATCCTTGCTCTTAAGTGTCTGATAACGGTAAAGTAACTGCCATAACGACACGCAACCCAATATACTAACGGCCTGCCATGATTACAACTGGGACGACAGACGAGGGTCAGACTTCATATGGAAATACGAGCCCGGGTGTGTCATCAAGGTTCCGACGGTCCGGTAGCAAAACTGCGCGACGGCCGGCCAGGCACACCTCAACGCTGACTCGCTCATCGACGATTGCATCTGAGATGATCAGACGATGGAGTTTTGCAATCTCCGGGGAGTTTTGGAGAGAGATCCGGCGATCTATGACTCGGCTATCAATTCCGATTCGGTACCTGAGGCGCAAACTCCTGCTCGTGATTGCTCGGATTCTCTGACCAACGACGACTGCTGCAATGGGTGGCCTCCCTCTCGCATACTTTCTGACCTAGGAAGATACATTGCAGCGATCGACAGGAAAGCCTGAACCTCATCACCAGCCAGATACATGACTGGCTTGCAGGATCATCGGGATTTTGCGGGCTTGTTGGCCTTAAGTAACCTGTTTTGATTTCACTCAGCATAGGATTGTTGAGGGAATGCCACCCTTGATTCCGGTCTACCCTTGCAGGTTTATCGATTTCATCAGACCGTTTTCCGGCAGGACAACACCGAATGGGATCCGCGTGAAAGATGATGAGCTTCTGTCGATTTCTCTGCGGCGAGAACGCGTTGGAGCGTCGGGAAAAGAAGCGCGGAGACAGACCGAGCGTGAATGAAACGCGCAGCCCTGATGGCGTTGCTGTCCACACGACAACGCCTCATGTGAGCTTTGGAATTGGACATATCGGTCCAGAATTCACAGTCCGCCGACCTATGGCGCTTAGCCCTACTTGCAGCACGTACATGCTCAGTGTCCTCAGCAAACCGATGGTGCAACGGCACTCAGCGCCACCATCTGTAATTGGGCTAGATCCTTGTCGCTGACACTCTTTCCTCTTGGAATTGCAGTCAACACTAATCTCGTGGACAATTGAAGACAGTTGACGCTGGGCTGGCAATGAGGTGATCCTTGCAATTGATGGTGTGCGGCAACGCATTTGACTCGCGATCATCAGCGATATTGTCGAGAAGGAGGGAGAGGGAGAGAGCCGCCCGCTGCTGCCTCACTTGGCAAATGTCTTCAAAGAAATGACTGTGATGCTGCCGATTCTGCCAGTCTGGCTTGCATATCAGAAACCTGTTCGACTACTTCACCACAGTCTGACGCGGGCCGCGCGCGCTGGACATTGGGAAACCTCGCGGCTTCTGCGGGCTGAGCACTTCGAGTACACCAGGCGATCACCCCTCAGAAATCCTTCTTCCGTCAAATGATGAGTTCAATCCGTGCAGTAAGGCAAAGCTCACCCAGGAACGGTGATCCCAGACGACGTTTCTGACCAGGCTTACTGCAGAGCGGCCGGAGACGCGAGCCATTTTCACGAGACTTGAGGACCTTTCCGCTAATCAAGGTCCAACCTAGACCGCCGACGAGACAGCGAGTCTTGCCGGGCCGTAGGGCTGCGGTTGTTTTTCGTCGCTGAAAAGACTCGACTGGCTGTCCCTCGCATGTGTTGTTCATTGTACATAACGCGGCAATGGATGCCCTCATCTCCTTTTCGAAGGACGCGCGGGACAATAGCTCAAAAATGCAAAGCGGCCGCAACGGTTGATCAGCCGTCCCAGCCTGTCCCGTCCTATCCCGTCCTTTGACAGAATATTCGGTGGCACAGCCATTCATTTTCTCGTCTTAGACGATGGTGCCCGGAACAACGACTTCACATGGAGCGCTACGCGTTGAAGCATGCAGGATGCTTCCCAGTCTCAAGGTTATGAGTCTTCGGTGCGTGCAGGGCACGTCACACTCTGCGTCGTCCCACCGCGAGAACATGGCCAAATTTGAGTCCAGACTATCCGTGGTCCTTCATGTCGATATAATTGGCCAGCACGGCACTGACGCGATGGGCGACACGTGAAAGAAGGAATAGAGAAGGCGGGACTGTGGGCCGTATCGACGCAAACGAACTAGCACTGGCTGAGATATGCAGAGTTTCAGCCTCTACAGGGCTTAAAAGTGGACCAAATCTGTGGCACTAGCCGGCGGTCCTGTCCCCAACAGCCGCCTGGGGGTTACCTTGGCTGCGGCTGGAGCCTGGCTGTCATCGCTGACCTTTCTTTTCTTCGTCGACTTCTTTTTCTTCTTCTCTTCTTCAGCAGCAGCAACGGCATCCCAGAGAAGGGTCGCAGCATCGCCTCAGAATGTTACACATCGAGCGAATGTAGGGATTCCTTCCAGAGGCCGAGTTTGAGCACTCCTTGGGCTTCGTGTGTATGCTTCGCCCACAAGCTTCCAAAAAACCCGTATCCGAAAATGGCACTTCTTGGCGAGCACATCGATCTGGCGCGTCCATCACGCATGCTCAACAAGAAATTGATGCGCAATGCTGGCATCACTGTCCTTCTCTTCCTCTTCACCACGGCATTCCTCCTGCACCGCCGCAATGAGAGCAATCGCAAACGACCTGAGCTGCCGAGGAATGTGCTGTGGCCCGAGCCGGAAGAAGTTGGCCAGACGTATAACTTTCCGACGACGAGCGAGTTTCAACCGGTACGGCTTGATGCGGGTCGGAAGACCACCGAAGAGTTATGCGCATCGTTTCCCCGACACATGCTCTCGAGAGTGCAGCCTGTGCTCAAGATGGGATTCAGCGAGAAACGCGACAAGGTTGACTCACAGCTCGACAGTGTGAGCGCTTGCTTCACACCCGAGGACCTCCTGATCTTCTCCGATTCCGAGGAAGAACTGCGGGGCTACCATGTCATTGACGTCTTGGCCTACCTGCCAGACACGTACCGCAACAATCCCAATTTCACCATGTTTGAGCAGTACCTTGTCCAGAAAGAAATGAGGGACAATGGAACGCTCCGTGTTGGACAAGACACGTCTGGGAAGATTGATGGCTGGGCGATGGACAAGTTTAAATTCTTGCCAGCGGTTGAGCGAGCATGGGCAATGAAACCCGATAAGGAGTTTTACGTATTTTATGAGACGGACACGTAAGTGAAATGGAAGGAGCATTTCCCCTTTCGAATCAGCCCGAACATCGTTGACAGTTCCGTCAGTTACATTCTCTGGGATAACATGTTCCGGTTTCTGGACACGCTGGACCCTGAAACACCGCTATACATTGGTTCCGCCTCGCCCGGGCGAATAGATGGCAGACGAGAGCAAGGTACCCTATTTGCTAATGGTGGACCTGGGTACATTCTCAGTCGAGGCGCCATGAAGAAACTGCTCCATCGTCGCGTTGGTCCCACGGGCACCTACATCGATCCGGCCTTCAGCGAGAAATTCCGTTACCTAGCCACCGATGCGGAATGCTGCGGGGATAGTATCCTCGGGTTTGCCGCCTGGGAGCTCGGTATCATTTTGCAAGGCTATTATCCTCTATTCACACCGTACAATCTTAAAGGCCTTCCTTATAATGATGGGCATTGGTGCCATCCCCTGATCACGATGCACAAAGTTTCGCCGGCCAACATGGTGAAGTTATGGAAATGGGAATTTCAGCATCGAAGACATGGCGTGAGTTCCTTGCGAAAACTTCGACGTTGAACATACACTGACAAAACCTTGCAGACGCCTATCATGTACTCGGATCTTTGGAACTACTTCCGTCCAGGTCTGGTCCAGAGTCGAGAGGACTGGGACAGTGATATCCGTTACAGTTTTGAGCCTCCAGCTGAGCAGAAGCCCGAGTCTGCTGAACAGTGCCAGAATCTCTGTCGAGCAGATGAAAAATGTATGCAGTGGCTGTGGAAAGGACGAGATAGGAAGACATGCCACCTGATGCATTTGATACATCATGGAGGACCGCATGAGGCCCACGAGGAGGACGGCAAATGGATTGACTACACGGCCGGTTGGATGAGTGACAGAGTCGAAAAATGGGTTCAGAGGAAGTGTGAGCGTGCGGACTGGGTCGGCGCAAGTCTGAAGAGAATCTTCTGAGGAACTCTTGCCGTACAGGGCAGAGGGCAACAAACCATCACAACACGGAGACGGCCTGCCGTCGCTCCACATATACCAACCAACCCAAATGCAGGATTTGTGGTCCCGCGGGCGACCGCATCGTCGGGTGACTGGCTACCTGCAGCCATACGCCTTTGTGGTACAGACATAGCTCTCGAGGCGGACCTGACGGGTATCAGCATCAGTCTCGGTCAACCAAAGGTTGTGGCAGTCGTGGCATTTAAGGTGGATGCTCGCCGTGATCACACGAGACGTGGTGACACGACGAGAACAAGGCATTCAGATCCCCTGCGAGCCGACACGCAGCCAGGCCGCAGGACAAATAGAAAAACGATGGGAACCTAGATTTCGGAGATGGGTGCTGGCGAGGCGAAAGCCCGGACACGTCACGTCACCCCACTGTCGCTCGCGCGTGGGATCAAGGAGACGGCGATCATGATGACGGAGTCGACATTGTGCGCAGGAGGCTTCAAATGTGTACGCAGAGCTCTTACCCCCTCGTATCTACTCACGACCGGGAAGGAAATGGGTTCTTGAGAATCATAGACCAAGGCTCAGCTGGCCAGGGTGAGATGCAGGTGGGAAACGCAAGCGACGCTTCGCGCCAAGCAATTATATACTGTGAAGAAAACTTCCGAGAGACCAAAATGCGTACCTCATTCGTCCGGTTGTCACAAAGACCAAGTTCTTTCCCACCGACTTGAAGCCCCGTAGTTTCGCAGCTGCAGAAAAGCTTCCAGCCGTGGAGGCCCCTCGTAGAAGAGAGTCTTTCTATCCGACCTATTCGGGAAGCATTGAGCGTATTGACAGGGCAGCTGGCTCAATTCTCAGTGGGTTGAGGCTGACGGTGATAACACCATACGGAAGCTAGGCGGAGCCACGTATACAGCGAGCCGCAATCACTCAGTTAGTCAACTCGGGCATCTCATCAGGAGCGCTGCAATGGCAATCGTCTTGGCGACGGAGACGGAACACCATCATCAGCTTGCTGGGTCCCGCCGGTGATTGTGAGGCACAGCATCTCATGCCGTCGCATGTCGCGTGGCTAAGGTGCACATACGTCATCAAAACATGGGCATCTTGTCGTGTGCGCTCAGTAAGATGTGGACATTGGTGGGGGGGTTCTTATGCCAGGAATATGTGGCCACCAACGAACGGGTAGATGCTGTCCGGGCTGGGAAATGAAGAGAGGCCCCATAGCTGACGAAGCAGTGTGCACCGCCGCAACATTAAATTCCCATGACCCGGGCGATTGTGTGCCTCGCGCCCGCCATGAATCGCAATTCGGAAAGACTTTCTCGGCAGATCTGAGCCCGGCCTTTGCCTGGCCATGGCGCTGAAACCAGACTGACTTGTTTCCCCTTCCCCTTCCTCGATCTCAGGGCGCGGCGCTTGGGTATCAGATTAAAGCATCATTTGTTATTATTCTGAAGCAGCACAGCCTCTCTGCCTTTTCTCCTTCTCAACAAAAGAAACAAAATTTGGAAGAGGGGAAAAGAAATAACGGACGACGAGGTGTCGCCCCCGCGACGCCACAGGCCAGGTAGTTTCTGTGCGGCGTAGACTCCCGCCCAAATCATTCGCCTCCACTGCGTGCGTGCGTGCGTGCGTGCGTACATATTGGGTCCGGGATGTGCAGATGGCGCAACGCACCCTACATACATATACAACGTACGCGCCAGCCATCAACGACTTTGGCTTGGCACGCGGTCAGGCATCAGACAGCCTCGTAGTCGGGCACTTGGTAGGCGCATGAGGATGATGCATGCGGCGCAGTGGTCGTATCGCCGTCTGGCGATGCGGCAAGGCAAAGCTGGGTTGAAGCCAAGCACGCGCTAGTACGCGACAAGACAAGGAGGCGATGACGCTATTACTCCCGAAAGCAAATCCCTGTCGAGGAAAGGCGATGGATGCGCTAACCGTAGTTGTGGCAGCAGCAGCAGCAGCAGCATCATATTCATCACCGTGCTTCCTTGCCACGGCAAATCTTGGCCAAAGCCGTAATCACAATGGCTACAGCTTCAAGGTGTTCGCCATGGGGGCAGGGAAACCACCGCAGCACCTTTTCGTGTAACTTCCAGCAAAACAGCATTGGAGCTACGACAACGGCAGCAGCCTCTTGATCGATTGCATCATGAGGAGCCCTGGTATAACGGAACTTCCCTGGTGCTCTGCAAGCATCGCCGCAGACTAGGCTCATCATCTTCGTGTAGTTTCGCAATGCAGTCAAGATGGAAAAGGTAGGCTGCTCACGCAGACACGAGGCGGAAACACCCTTCACGGGATCGTGTTGTGATTGGCGGTCCGGGAGGGCATTCGGGATGGGGAGATGCTTCGAGGCCTATGGATGACTTACAAGACGACGCGCTCCCCAGAGCTCTCGATGGAGTCCCGAGAACCTGAATTGCGCAGCCAGGCGCGCAGCATCTGGGATGTAGAGTGTTCCTGGACAGTGCATGCAGTCTTCACAGGCTTTCTGATCGCGGGCTCGCAAAGCCAGCTGAGTCATCAACCGTTACGTTTTTGCGATTGCCTTGGTTCAGGGCCTCCAATACTTTGGTCTTCCAGATGCCATCGGTCGCAGACGGTAGACAGGTTCTAGGGAGCTTGCAGCAGCAAGCAAGCAGGAGGGAGGTCCAACCATGGAAGTGCAGGGGCCTGTCTCGCCCTCTGCGCAAGTTGTTGTAGCGTCTATTCCCTTTTCCGTGATTAGTGACCTTCCTTTGCAGCCGCTAGTGTCCGTAAAGTAGGTTTACTCCGTCAATTGAGATTCAACGGTAACATGAACACTAGAAGTGCCGGCCTATTGTCCTAGCTTCCACCACATGGCGGCGCCACTCCCCTCGCTGCGGCATGTCGTCGCGGAACACCGTGGAATAGCTAAACGTCGGAAACGGTGGTCACGTTTTACTTCGACGTTTTGACATTTTGACATGCGTTGTGGCGCAGCCGTTTGGCTTTTCGGCGGGCTCCTTTGGCTGTACATGCTGCTCGTCAAGGTCCGTCATATCCAGGCCCGGCGCCAATACTGCCCAAACCTGGTCCGACACTCTGGCTACCGTGGCTCGAGTCTCATGCAATAGGCTGATGTAGAGTCAATCATAACATCAACATGAACATCAACTGATATACAGTATTGTTATTGTTCATTATGTCGGCTTAGACTACTTCTACCGCTGATGCCGCTTTTCACGAAACATAAAAATGATAGAATGGGAAAGTTGGCGCTAATGCAAAACCCGAAAAGTCTGGAGCAAAGTTGGTGTGCACAGGGTTCAAAAGATGCGTAAGCTGCATACAGGTAACGTGGCAGCTGATACACACCTTCCTTGTCTCCCATATGCAGGCAGGCATTCTCAGTAAGTGACATTGTCCGGAGAACCGGCGGCCGATTTTGAAACGCGTCTCTCAACCCAAGACCCAAAGGGCCAATCACCTGGCCCGAACAGCTGGATCGCGAGCAGACGCCTTTGGGCCTCATGACAAACCGCCACCTCGCCATTGGCTGATGACACCGCTGGCGCCGCCGTTGCTGCTGCTGCTACAAGCATGAGGGAATAAATGTGCAAATCCACCACCACCGAAAGAAACATCCCGCAAATTCAACTCACAAAATCAAACTACCGACTGGCCACTTGGCAAAACACCTGGATCAGTTAGGTGGGTAAGAGTCTATCCGGCTTCCAGAAAGTCTGCTGCACGGAAACAAGTGACAAATGCATGCAGGGTCCTTGTTTGTTGCTTGTCTCGAAGATGTATCAGCATTACTGAGCATTGTTCTCCAATGGTGCGGAGAAGTTTTGGATGCGTGCCTGACTGACTTTGGAGAGAGAAAGGTGGGGGGGCCGATCGGCAGTTTCCGCGCGGGAGGGCAGACGATTTGGAAGGCCTGACCAGCAGGGAAGGGGACAAACGCCATGCGAAAAGTCTGTGTCTGCTGCAAGGCACGGAATGATGAGTTGCAGCGTGTATTTGTTTTCCCCCTCATGTTTCCGGGGCCGTTTCGGGATTGGATCGCCACGCCGCAGCATCCTGCCATCCCATCACCTTCTTCCGCACGCCGGGTCTGCAAAAGCCGAGACAGGCAAAGGCGGAAAAAAAATGAAAAAAGGGAAAGGAAAGAAAAAATGGACCAGATCAAACGTCTTTCTTGCACAGCCTCCTCGATGACTGTAACGATACACACAGCACACGTGCCGGCAGGGAAGGAACAGAGGCATGCTCATTGTCCGCTGCGACCAGCTGCTGCTCCTGCCGAATCTGATGGATCACCACGGACATGGACTGCCGGACACGGAAAGAGCAAAGTCAAGCTTTCTCGACGCCAAGCCTTTTCGCTTTGGTTACGGAGTACAGCCACCGCCGTCGTGTGCGCGCGGAAAGTCTCGACGCCGCCTGCGCCTTCTTTGTTGATTTTGTGCTGGTTCCAGCGCCAAAAAACCTAAGCCACCCCGCCGCCGCCTGATCCACTTGTGTCAACTGGCACTTACGTACCTTTGGGGCGGCGCTCGGCGGGTGGGTCCTCTTGCCCTTCGGCTTGCCTGCTTTGCTTGGAATCACGATTTACATGCATACATTGATGCCACCACCCTTGCTGCAGGCCATCTTTCCGCATTCCCCACGCTCGACAGAAACGATATCTTAAAACCCTCTCCATCTCTCGCCCCCCCGTTCCATGTTGGAGCCAATCCGCTCTTTTCCTCTCGAGACCAGTACTTTTGTGCAATCGTCAGGACCTTATCTGTCCAACCCTCCCCCGCCGCTTTTTTCTCTCCAACAGATGACAGGTCGCGTCGGCAGTTTCCAACATCACCATCCAGTATCTTCCTGGCTGTTTGCGCCGAGTGCCGCTCTGAGCGTCGCCAACCACGCACGCAGATTGTAAAGCACTGTGTGCGACGCACATCTTGTGTACCACAGAAACAACAACAGCAGCAGCAACAGAACGCACACACAAGGCGCCCGCAATGGAGCCCTCAACTCGCGCATCGCGGTCATCATCGTCGGCCTCTCGGAAATCAAATCTGACACTGGATCTCTCCAGTCTTCCGCCCCTGACACAGCCCACACCACCCTCCAACACCCTCCTCTTCACCGGACTGAACAACCTCGACATCTTCAGACCAGACAACCTGGAACGGATACGCGGTCTCATTGCCAGGTCGGCCCCCATTCATGCCTTTGCGCCACTCAAGTCGTTTCGTCGCATTGTGGTATCCTTCTTCGACGTTGAATCGGCCATTGCCGTCCGCCAGGCCTGGGACGGCGAGACGGTGGTCGGTGACCGCTGCCGGGTCTACTTTGGCCAACAGACAAACACGGACGGCAAGCATGAGCACCTGGCGCTGCCCGACGCCGGCAAGCTGTTCTTCATTTCGCCGCCACCCAGTCCGCCCCATGATTGGTCCGTGCGCCTCGAAGATGCGCCGAACAAGCTCGTCCATGCCGACGATCTGGCCGACGCACTTTCGAAGCTCCACGCCAGCAAAGGACAAGGCCTCGAATCTCCAGTGAGCCCTGTAGATGGCTCCAGCCCCTATGCTCGAACAAGAAGTCGTAGCTCGACTCTCATATACCGCCCAGAGGAAAATGGCTGCAGTCCGGACCTCCCGGCCGTGTTCGTCGAGGACATGACGGACGAGCCCGAGGAGATGAGCCCCATTGAGAATTCCAAGCCCATTCTGGCTCATACCGCCCGGCCGCCCGTCGAGCTTATGCAAGACTCATAGACGGTCTTTTTGTTTTCTTTTTTTTTTTCCTTTTCTTTTTCAAAATTAGGCATGCACTTGCAAGGAAGCATCGACATCAAGCACGGCGTTATTTGTTTTGGAGAGCGCAGACGGGTCAACGCGTTCCCATGGGCGGTTCTTACCATCTTTTCTCCCATTTCTTTGTCTTTCATCCATGCCATTGTTTGGAACGGCCCAAAAGAACCAAGGTCTCTCCAGTTTGGTCGCGTTTACGGCATGGCCCAGGGTCTGTACTTGTTGAAGTCTCTGTTTTATTTTCCCAGTGCAAGAAGCGTGTTGTTAGAAATAACGAAACCCTCGCGATTCTCTGCACGGTTTCAACATTGTGCTGGTCCGGGCTGCTCAAGCGGTGACATTGCCGACGATATTTTGGCATGTTGAAACCGCGTTTGTTGTGATATATTAATGGCAATGTAGCTGGGTACCTACGCGGATAGCACACAACATATGACGCATAAAGAAGCCAGCTGCTCATTTCGTCGTTGCCGTGAATGGGGGAACCGGCCAAGCTAGGCATCATGCTCTTGGCAGTCTATGCGGACATCAGAACAGGGCACACAGCCAATCTCAACAGGGCAGCGGGCGATTCCTTGCAAGGATCTCCGGGGCCAGGTCTTGGGAGGGACAGCAGATCAACAGAACCCCCCCGGGATGCCGAGCCCTCCTGAAACTGCCGATCCATTGGCTGTTCCCCGCGTCCGCGTCCGCGTCCAAGACCGTGAATGGGGCTGTACTTGCCTCTGAACGACAGCACAGGGATATGACCCTCTGAACAACAGAGCATTTGGGGGCATTATGCGTCTGTAGCAGCTATGTACGTAATTCTGCGTGAAGGTGCCGCGTCGGGTCAATGTAAGTAGTGGCAGGTCATGTGGAGCGAGTGAGGGTGAGTGCAACGACAGTTGCCGCATCAGGCAGCTTCAGTCTCGACGTTTTTTTTTTCCTTTGACTTGTTCGTGCAGCAATCAACATATCCCCTTCCTTCACCTCTCTCATTCTCATTCGTCGCTTCGGTTGAATGAAACTTGAATTGAAGTCTGGTCCGTCCATGCCCAGCTGCTGATATGTGCGTACGTTTGATAACTGTGCTCATGCTGGTGGGTTACTTGGTTGCGCGCAGTAGTCAGGGCGGTAGCAGCAGAGCCAGACGCACTTTCTTTCTTTCTTTCTTTCTTTCTTTCTTTCTTTCCTTGCATTCATATCATCATCTTCTTGCTTGCTTCGCCGTCGCTTTTGCCCGCTTGCGCTGGCTGCGGAGAGGAGCTGCTCACCGCTGGTCATGCACACTCGTGCGCAGGACGTTCAGCGCGACAGGGGTGGTCGGTCTGTCGATATCTCGGCCCCGGTGGCCCGAGGGCAGGAAGCAGCGGCAGCCGGTGTCTCTATAAGGCAGGTTCCTGGACGGCCCTGGATATTTGCCTTCCCTAGGTACCTGAAAGGCCGGACAGGTCACTGCGAGTGAGGTGGCAGCGCCGCCGGAGGCATCACAGCAGATGTGCTAGTATGGTAAAGTCATGGCTCTTCTGCTTCCGGGTTTGCCTCCGGCGGCCCTACCGGGGGTCGCCTGCGGCGGGCTGTCCTCGCTACGCTCGACACACATGTCCTCCCTGTTCTTGAAGTGATTATACTTTAAACTTGAGTGTTTGCCTTCGCCCCGGCTCGCCTTTGCTAGCAGCAGCAAATCCTCCAGAGACAGGTCACGAGTTTTCTCACCTGATACTCCGGTCGGGAAGCCCACCTCCAATCGAGTCCGGCATAAGGAGAGGCTTGCTGCTGCTGCTGCTGTCTGGCTGCTCGAGCCAGAGCCGCTATGTGGTGACGAGGTCTAACATCCACCCCTATCCAGCTGCAGATGTCTGCCCATGTCCAGTGGCAGAAGCCTCCCGGCGGACAATCGCAGACGAAAAACCAAAATCATTCTCCAAGGGGTGACTGATGCAGTGATCCGGCCGCGCGCGTCGCTTGACCGGGATTGATAGATACACTGTCACCGTCAATCTTGTCCCGTTTTGACGGACGCGTGTGTAAATGATGCGTTTACCTCCCCTGAGACGGGTCGTTACATCACCATTGAAGCGGTAAAAGCAGAAATGCAAGAGCGCGCCATGGAGAGCGGCAGCCGTGACTCGTTTATATAGTCAAGATGCCGAGTTAATCTTCCTCCTCTTGGTCCTGAGCTGGAAACAAGGGCTGCGTGTCCGACGCATGCCAAACCAAAACAAACCTTGTAGCCCGGTATTCTTGCAGACGGCTTCTGTGCCCACAACGTGAATCGCATCGAGCCCTGATGCCATCCGAGCCCTTTACGCTTTCCGTCCCCATACCTGATAACACACACACACATATATATATATAAATTTATATCTTTACATATTTAACCCCGGATCGTGTCGATGGTTGCGGAGCCAGTGTGCTTAATGACTGTCTTGGGTGTCGAGCCATCATATGATACCCAGAGGCTTCCGTCAGCACGTACCGAGCGTTGGCGTCAGGGGAGTCGCTCTGCGATTCCGTGGCCCTGCAAGCCCCCATGGGACACCATTCTCCTCGAGCGAAAAGGCGTCAACCCAAGTCAGTCGACTGTTGGCTTCGTTGCGCGGTACTTGGTGGGGACTGCCTTTCAAGAAGACACACGTGGATGGAACAGGCACCCACGTTGAGCTTGGGAACGCTGCGTCACGGACATGTGGCCGTGAAACCACGACCAAAATGGACTCTTTGTACATTCCTACAGATTCTGGTCTATGTGATTACAACCTCTTTCCCCCCGTAGCTACGCAGGCGTCCAGCGCCTCCACCGGCCGCTCTAACTCGCCGACACGAGCTTCTGGTCCCCCGCTGCCGCCGCCGACGACGACAAAGACCGTCTCCCAACAAACGTCTTCATGCCGCGGTCCACGCCCGACGCAGCCCGCGCCAGAGTCTGCACGCCCACCGGCAAGATGTTGTACCAGTCCACCCACCGGGCATACAGAGGCATGGCGACGGTGACGCCCTTGCCGGTGTCGATGGCGGCGATAATCTCCTTGGCCACGTCCACGGGCTCGACGACGGGCGCGAAGAAGCTGCTCGGGGTCTGCACGCCGTAGAACAGGGGCGTGCTCAGCTGGCCGGGCGTGATGAGGACGGTGCGGATCTCGGGGTGCGTCTCGCGCAGCTCGGCCGACAGGGAGCGGTGCAGGGCCGTCAGGCCGGCCTTGGCGGCGGCGTAGTCGGTCAGCTGGGCGGCGCCGAGGTGGCCGATGACGGAGGAGATGCTGACAATGGTGCCGCCGCGGCCGCCGCGCACAATGGCCGGGAGGAAGGCCTTGAGGCAGTAGAAGGGGCCGAGCAGGTTCGTGGCCAGGCTCGTGTCGATCTCGTCCATGGTCAGGTTGAGCAGCGACTTGCCGATGACGACGGCAGCGTTGTTGATGAGCACCGTGGGCGTTCCGAGCTGTTGTACATGTGTATCAGTATCCAGATTGCCGTACGTGTCTCTCGCAAACATGTAGGAAAGGAAGAAGAAGAAGAAGAAGAGGAGGAGGAGGAGGAGGAGGAGGAGGAAAAAAGGCTCACATCGCGCTCAATCTCGCCCGCCACCTTGAGGACCTGCTGCTTGTCGCTGACGTCGCACTTGTAGTAGGTGACGCCGCGGGCCTCCCCGTTCTCCATGTCGTTGACGTCGAGGACGGCCACGGTGGCGCCGCGCATGCCGTACACCTCGGCGACCAGCATGCCGAGGCCGCTCGCGCCGCCCGTAATGACAATCACCTCCTCGCTGAGGTCGACGTCGCGCGGCAGGCCGTAGGCGATACGCTCGTTGACCACGCCCGCCACCCAGACGAGCGTGATGAAGCTCGCCCAGGCTATCGACACGATGGTGCGCGTCGCGTCCCACGGTATCGTCTGCGCCCGGAAGCACAGCGGCACCATCCAGCACACAAACGGGTGCAGGAACGTGACCTTGGCGACTTTGTTGAGAACGTCGATGGAGAGGGGCGCGAACCACGAGTCGCGCTGCGGCGGGCGGGAGTAGTCTCGGAGCGACATGTTTTTCTATATATGGGCACCTGACGAGGTTTTTTTTTTTTTTTTCCCTGGCCTGGTGTGGTTTTTTTGTGTAGAGAGGCGACGACGAAATTGTAGGACAGTTCTTTTTCGGGTCGACAATACGCCTGTTCGGGGGTGTAGCTGATTTCCGAAGGAGAGCTCTCGCGCAAAACGAACGAGGACAAGGCAGAAAGATGTAGATGCTGACAACGACGGAAAGTGAGAGAGAATGCAAGCAGGTGAGATGGATAAAGAAAGAGAGGGGGGGGGGAACAGAAGAGAGAGAAAACAAAAGGAGACACAAGACTCCAGCAGGATGACACGAGGAGGAACCAGGAAGCGCAGAGCCGTGGATATTGTCGAAGCGGGCTGCGTGGTTGAAACATGTGAGGCATCGCAGAGGACCCCTGGTTTCCCGAACCGGGTTCCCGCTAGGATGCTTCCACCCCGCCCGGCCCCCCCTCCCCTGCCTCTAGTCCAACTCGGTGGTTCTGCTGCAAGCCATGACGGATCCAGCGGGCTTCGTAAAACGACGATCCGTCGTCAACGCTTATAGCGACCAAACGGATCCTTTACCTCTTTTTTCTCTTTTTCCTTCGTTTTACTTTTTTTTTTTTTGTGTGTCTTTTCGCCTCGGCCCCTTCGGGACGGGGATTTCGATCGATCGATCGAAGGTGTTGTGGCCGCAAATGCTTTTGCAAGCCCACGGCGACATTCGTGAATCGCCTCACCGGCAAAAAGATGTCGCTCCCGTGGCAGACTCGTGAAAAGAGTTGGAGATGAAGAAAGAATAAACATGACACGGCAAAGCACGTTGCCAGGCCTCGTTATATGTACACTGACATGGTCGGTCGAGACCAGATCGCTATGCGCTCTTCTTTTTCCCCCCAACAGGAACCCTCGTTCCATCCGTCGTCATCCCCTGCCACCATCATGCCGTGATCTCGCCCGTCTCTCGCGATACGCGTGCTTTTCCTCTTCCTCCCGCTGTCTCCCCAGCAGTATGGCCTTTCCTCGCCTCTCATGCCACTCCACGTCTCTGACGATTCCTTCGCGCCTCCATTTCTTGGGGGGCTTGATGCCGAGCGCCGCCTTTCGCTCCCAGACCTGCTTGCCTCGCCTGAACCACCTCTCCTGTCTCGCCTGCTCCTCGTCCGCCGAGGGCGTCCACTTGCTCCTGAGAATCCTCCGTATCGATTCCGCCGACACCTCGAACTTGTCGGCCAGTGCGCTCGTCGTGTACACGTCGGGGAATTGGGCGTTGAGGGCGCGGATGCCGGCCAGAGCATCGGGCGACAGTCGCTTGCGAGGGCGCCAACCTTCCGGAAACTTTTCCTTGAGAGCTTCCTTCTGGACCCGCCAAGGTTCTCTGGTCTCTGGCTTTTCCTCTGGTGTCGCGAGAGCAGCGTCTCGTTCTTGCGGCCTCGGCTTCGCCTTGTGCTTCGACGCAACCTTATGCTGTGATTTCGGTTGTGATTGTGCTGAGCCTGGCCTCGTCGTGTTGTCTGCCTCGTGCGTGGCGTGACCCGGGTGCTTTTCTGCTTGGTATCTTTTCCGCGGCCGATCGTTGGGCCAGCTTGCGGCTACTTTCTTCTGTTCGCCGGCATCTCGTCCAGTCGCTGGGAGTACCTGCTCGTGGTCTGGAGCAGGCGCGGCTGCTTCTTGACTTTGCTGCCGTGAGGTGCCGACAAAGGAGCGGTGGGGAGGCAGAAATAGCCTTCTTCTCCCACCAGAGAAGCCCAAGGCGCCCGTCACCGTCACCGGCCGGGCTGCAGGCAGCCCATGCACCTGCGCGAGTCCTTGGCAAAAGAATCTCCAGGACGCTGCACGACAGGCGCAGTGTGCCATGTCTTTGGGACCGCTCGGCAGGTAGCAGATTGCTGCTGCTGCCGTCAGGAGGTGGAAAACGGGAAAGTTGGACGCGCCCAAATTTCGACGGCGTGGATTGGCAGGCCGGGGTCCCGACCGGGGTCGGGGTCTGGTGGGTCTTGTTGGATGCTTCACACCGTCTTCGTCACCTACATGTACGGCGGCATCCAGTCGATCAAGAAAAAATATAGAGCTTTCCGCTTGCCCTCTTGCCAAGTTTCCTTGGGTCCTCGTCGCACATAGTTTCATCCTCGCAGCCGGACCATGCCATTGCCACTTCATTCGGAATGATAGTGCGGCGGCCAAGAAGCAAGGGCCAACCAGATCCTAGATGCTGCCTCGTGTAAGCGAGGGAAAGAAGTTGAAAATGCTCAAGTCGAGGCGGCGGCAAAGTAGATAGATTTCCCGGTGCCGTTGTGCAGATAGCGGTACGCACCATGAATTATGGAAAAACTGTCCGGGATTCGAAGAGCAATGAGCGCTGCCGTCAGGGACCTCACATTTGCGTTTCTGTGTACGAGGGCTCCGCGTTCCCGATGACGGGTTGTCAGCACTGGATGGCTGGCGTTCTCCGATCAGGGCCATTATTTTGCCCGCTTTTGGACCAGAAATCCCTTCTCAATCTAAAATTCAGAGGAGGAATTCCCTTTCCCCTTTTTGAGTTGCCGACCTCCGATGGGGTAGGCCGAGTACAGACTTGGACTCCCGGGACTCGTCAGATCTGCATGACTGCCGAGCCGGAGCCGGAGCCAACTTGCCTGTTTGGGAAACTCACGCAAATCCACAATGCATTTCGCAGCAAGCCATGAACGGCCACATCCTCTGGCCCGTCGGACGCTGCGTCAAGCAATCTGCAAGAATGAAGAGCACCGTTGGGTGCCGGTGAACAAGGCAAAAGCGAAAACCCCCCCCCCCAGGGTCGATCGTCGACTTTTTACGCCCTCGAAATGTCCAAAGGAGGCAAAAACTTGCGCCGGACCACTTGATATCTCATTGCCGGTCGCACGTCGCGTGAGCAAATGTCGGAACGGGGTTTCTTTGTTGAGTGTGGCAAGGCCGGGCGCCGCTCGATGGCTCGTCATGCATGGTCGGGGTCCGGATGACATATTCAGATGAATCGCATTCCGTCTTGCGCCGAGGTATCTCTACCACTATGGCTAATCTCCGCCGAGCGGCTGCTGTCCACGGACGGCATCAGTCCGGCCAGGGTCGAGAGCTGGTCTTCGAATGCAAAGTGCTGCCATTCAGACTCGGATCGAAGCTGACCCAGATGCCATCACTACATCGTCGGACCGCGGCTGACCAATTGTTTTCGAACCCAACTTGTCTCTGACATGGCTTGCCTCCGACCATTTCTATACACACATGGGGGCGCATTGCTGCTCAGCACGAGCATTACTGCAGCAGCGCCAATAATCATTCCCGACTCTGTAGATGGGTAGGAGAAACTGACGATATACGTTATCTTGTGGCAGTCACAATATCTCCGATGCATCGTCTCTGAAGAATGGAAATCCATCCTGCGATTGTAGTTAAACGGTCCTCTGGTTGAAAAAAAAAACATGCTGCAGTGTATAGGCTCGGTGTTCATTTGCCCGATAAAGCAACTTGTGCACCGCCAGGTTGCATCTGTCCTACTTGCCTTTCTCGTGCACATCCACTTCAACTCGTCCCTCGACATCTTTAGATCGTTAGCCAGGTACTGCGAAATCGCTCGTCACATTCATCGTCGAAACGGGCTGGCTGCGCGTACATTAGACGCATCTGCGTTTCAAAGAAGCTCGCAAAGGGGGATATGACTGCCGTCGGTAATCGGCAAGGAGGATCATCTGCCTGTCCTCGACGCCGCCAAATGAGGGCCTCGACATCATCTGTGACATCTTGCAACAGAGCGGTCTGGTGGACGTCGCCCCTGGTTCCACCGCGCCGTTTTTTTGAACACAGTCGGGATGAGAGGTCTCCTCGTTATGGTTGCTTGCAACCGCGCGGAAAGGGGGCAGGCAATATGACGCCCGAAAATGCACAGAGAAAAAAGAAGAAAAAAGCACAAGCGAGGATCTAGGGCACCAGCAATCATGGAACAAACTGTCGGCGTTTCTTTACCTCCTTGGAACCTACGCGGATCCCGGGAGCTTGAAGGGGCAAAGCGCAATGAGTGAAACTGGCATCGACTGTCGCACCGAGTCCCTTCCGTGTGACTGCTGTATGGGCTCGACTCAAGGGACAGGCTGCTGACACGGCGCCAGACGTACACAATTTTTCTTTTGTCCAGACTACTACATGCTGTCTTTTGTCTGCTATCCAGTCACCCCAGCCTCGAAGAACAGTTCACGCAACTCCAAAGGCTCGCAGACGACAAATGAAAGGACATGTGTCGAAATGAAAACTCATCTTCATTTTCTCGTTAGGCGCTCGTATCGACGCGAAAGGCTTTTGTCAAGGTTTGGAATCATCTGCTCTATGCCAACTGATGCCGGCCGTGCGTCTGTCCATCTTGTTTCAGACGTAGAGACGGTTGCCCCAGATAGGACTTTTTCACCGTACACAACTGTTAGGACGGCGTCCTCATGAACACATGATCCTCAATTCGAATCCTAGCCAAGGCCTCTCGGCTCCAGTACAACTCGAGGATCGACATATCAGCCCACGTGCAGCGAGTGATCCCACGAAGCCAGTGATAGCTCATCTCATTGAGATATAGGGCCAGCTTATGCCTGCGTATCTAATCTATATCTGATCACTATAGAACAGGAGCTTCCCTAGCAGGGTTTCGATCGATCGAGATCCTCCTGCTGCCAGTCTCCCCTCTAGCAACTACAAGGAATCCGGATTCATTTCTAGACCTGTGGTGTGACGCATTTGTCCTTCGACGCTTTGAGTTATCCAGTCTTTTGAAACAGCTGTGACTGTACAACAGGCGGGCTGGAACGTCGTGGGTTTCTTTCACCCTTTATGGAGGAGGAGGAAGAGACGCCTTCTTAGCAGAGTGATCAACGGAGGTAGCGGCCCAAAAATCCATGGAGAAAATAGCAATACTATTGCCAGGAATCATCAAGTGTGCATGTGCCTGAAAGGAAGGCTGACACATCGGACGATATGCATTCGTTTTGGAGCCATCCTTCGCGAGTTTGCACGTATTGCTTGCTCAGAATCTTGATCGCGTGAGGAACGCTCTGCTCCTCTGGCCAAAACCATAACACGAAATTGAAGCTTCTCCGTCGGCCATTGTCTTTGCTAGAAATGATATAAACTCTAAATGGCAAAGCTTCCAAAATGTCAGATCGTCGCACCACATGTTTCCCCTCAGCAAGCTATCCCCACCAAGTGCCGGTTCACGCAAGACAATCACTCGCGTCCCACCGCGCACGCTTTGCAATATAAAGCTTCGCATATGTGCGTTCATTAACAAGTTATATACCATCATAAGTGAGAGATCCTGTCTTTCAGGGAGAATGCCTGTCACTGTGGCAGCAAGCGCGACGACTCAGAGGGGGGATGCCCGAACTGACCTCCTACACGGTACTGGTTTCCCATGCACCACGAGGCCAACATCCTCACAGGAACAGAGCGAAGCCCAGTACGACGCCAGCAGCGCTCAGACCGATTGCCGTTATGCGTCTGTCACGAGAAGCGCTGCTGTCGTCCCCCTTCTTGTCGCTGCTGCCGGTCTTCTGGGCCCCGCCTCCTGTGCTATCCGATGGTTTCGTGGACGCGTCGGCTGTGGCGCTCGCCTTGGTGGACAGCGCCGCCGTCACGGTCTCGTCCACAGCGGGGATCTTGACGTTGCCATTGACCTGCCACCATCCGCCAATCGTGGACGTGGGACAGGGGCGGGTCGATACTTTCTTGGCATCGTAGTCTTTTTTGCTGACCCCGGTCGGACGATTGCTAGACCACTTGTTCTTGAGATTACCAAAGTCGGGATTGACTGGTGTCGGTGTCCCCTTCCGTGTGAAACCATCAGCGACATGCTCGCCTTGCTGTGAGGGATCTACTTTGGGTCCGTATGAAATCAAGCCGTAATGGTTTTCTTCCTGTA
The DNA here is from genome assembly GCA_001636675.1 of Moelleriella libera RCEF 2490. Classification (NCBI taxonomy): domain Eukaryota; kingdom Fungi; phylum Ascomycota; class Sordariomycetes; order Hypocreales; family Clavicipitaceae; genus Moelleriella; species Moelleriella libera. The sequence continues at coordinate 8,682 of AZGY01000006.1, read as the reverse complement.
TCCATTCATACACTATAGCGCCGCTCCAGTCATTAACCATGGGCTGGGTGAAAATCGCGTCTTGATCATCCCAAAGCCGGGGTCCAGGGACATTGCAACCTGTTTCGCTAAAAAAGATCGGCACAGGAAAGTCTTTGGCATACTCTTGAAGCATGTTGTAGCTAGACTTTTCAAACGTGCTGGGGTCACACCAGGAGTACGAGTTGAGAGCAAAGAAATCGACAATTTCCGACGAATTTCCCCCGCACGTCAGGTAATCTTGGAGCATGGGGCGAAGCTGAACAATGTCGGCGGCTGAATAGCCCACAGGGATCTTACGATAACCCCTCTTGTCTCGGTAGGCTTTCAAGTCTCGAGCAGCAGCCTTGAGGAACGGCGCTGCTGGTGAGTCCCCTTGCTTGGCGATGTTTTCGTTTCCGACAAAAAAGCCCAAAACATTGTTGTAGTTGTGAAAGGCATCCATTACCTTGGAATAGCGATCATACTGTGTCGAATTCCAGTAAAGCGTAGACTGAAAAAAACTTGAGCATGCATGAACCAGGCAGCGCGTTTCAAGATGATGACTTACAGCCTCGATATATGTGCCGAATGTGTCCATGTCCACGAGAAGATAGATACCAGCGTTGTCCATTTCCTTCATGCAGCCATCATGCTGCCCGTTAGCATCGACGTGATATACGCGAATTGTGTTGACGCCCAGCTCTTTCATGAGAGAAAAGTCTCTCTTGCATTGATCCGCGTCAAGCAGAGGATCATCTGGAACAAGCTGGTATGCGACACCTTGGCGACGTCAGTGACAAGGGACACAAATGTGCGCCCGGAGCAGGAAATTTTCATTACCTTTGATGAAGAATTGTGATCCATCTTTGTTGAAAAACTTGCCTCCGTAGGCCTCGACAGGATCGAGAGCGGAGGCAGTCCTTGTCATACATGATGCGGCGAAGCCAAGCGTCGACCAGCGCATCGTCCGTTTGCGGGCCAGTCAATTCCGGGTGCGGTCGAGAGAACAAAGCAAAGCAGATTCGCCAACGGCAGAATGTCTAGAATGATGGCGAAGACCCGAGACGGCCTGGCCGACAGCTTGAAGGGTGTTGACGCCTGAGGTGACCGAGAAAAACAAGCGAAATCTGTGACGGTCCAGCAACTTTTGTACAATGTGATCTCCGTCCAAAAAAACACAAAGCAATCCTTGACGGTGCCACAAACACGTCGCACTCCAGACCAACGAAGCAAACCGGCGGCGATGATCAAACCAAGAGGTAAAAGAGAGTAGGCGAATCGCGAAAAGCTATGCGGGAGCAAGCAGATGTTGGTCGGCTCGGCCTGGCAGAAGAAGGAGCAAACGACAGGTCGAGGAAGGCAGCTGCACCCCGACCCGCCATGACTTGAATCTTTCATTAGGGACGGCAGCCGCCCGAGCCATCGTGATTGAGTGCCTGCCCTGGCCCAATTGCAAAGGACGTCACTTCGGCATTAGTGATGGTCACTGTCTGGCGTCGAGCCTTCCACTTGTGGGTCGGGCTTTAGACTAGACGAGGTTTCGAGGCAAACTGTTTTGTGCCATTGCGCTGAGGTTTCCGAGCACAGAATCGAATGCAAAAGGAAACAACCTTCCCCCCTTTCAGTACAAGGCCATCCAACAGGCGAAATCCTGCTGGATGAGCGGGCCAGGCAGCCGACACACGCTAGCGCCAGGGACGCGGCGAGTTGACATGGATGAGGTGCAGCGCAAAAACCTGTTTTTCGTCCCGCGTCTGCACTATTGAAACCCGGAAGGTGAATGCGATGGCGGAGCATGGGAAAGTATGTACGACTACAATAACCGCGCTGTCCTTCACATTGGTTGTCTCGGGGTGTGTCCCACCCAACCGTATCCCCATATTTCGCTGTCGATCAAATCAGGGACGGATCGGCGCTACGACCCACATATCTTTTCGTAGCGGAGTAGCCACTCCGCGATCCCTCAGAGCTACATTGTGTCTCATGTCGTTATCCTGCGCTGTGAAACGCTCAAAATGTTGTGTGTTTGTACTGTGGGAACGAGACATCATCTGCAGACGAGTCTCTCTCCCCTGCTCCCTGATGGTCTCAAATATCGAATCCCCCATTCGGTGATTAGCTCGACCTTGACAATTTCTGCGGTGACCGCTCGGCCGCAGAGTCAAGATACAGAGTAAACCTACCTAGGTACTTAAGACGTGCAAGCAGGCTAAAGGACATCTGCCCCAATACGGTGCGCTGCGTCGAAAAGGTGACAAGATTCCCGTGAAGAGGGTCTCGATTTGTTCTTCAAGGCTCGCGCGGTGCTGGCAGAACATCAGCCCCGATCACCCACGTTCCATTCAGCTACGCTCCATCTGTCGGGCCACTGGTGACTCAGTCGCGGCCATTCAAATCATCCACCCTGGCACATGACGCGTTTGACTGCGCAAAAATATTCACAGGGTCGTCTTTGGAAGCACCAACACCGATGCACAAGGTGACCTTCACAAGCAACAGACGTATTCGCGATTTGTCACACACTTCGAAAACAGGGCGGTCAACAGGACGCTTCGAGGGCCGGGTGATTTTAATGATATCTGGGCCGAAAGCAATATCCCGCCGAGGTCAGAATTCGCCTCATTCTCTGCATGACAGCATTTTGCCTCAGGGAGTGCTCCAGATGATGTCAAGATGCTAATCGCGTTTCTCTGCGTGGTGCTGCAATCCTTGCAACAACAGTTCACGCAATCCTCTTCTGTCCCTCAACGGCTTCCTGTGAGGTATCTAGCAATTAATAAAATGGGAAACAAAGTCGCATTAGCCTCTACTGAGAGTTTGGGCGGACCATGGAAAACACACGCACGACAGCGCGGGATGAGTGGTCAGGGCGCAAGAGACATTCGCGAAGGCGGACCTGAAAAAGTCTCCTTGCACCCGACTATTGATGGACATTTACTGCCATCAAGATCGACTTAGGCGACGTCGCCGTTTGGGCAACCCAACGCGGATTCAAGATTTCCAAAAAAAAAATTCGTAGCAAATTATCTACAGATCTCAAACTCAAACCCGTGATGAGCATCTGGACACCTCGAAAAGATTCTGGAATGGCAATCGAAATCAAAGTTTCATGAATAGGTTTTCGTAGTATACGCCACAATAAAAGGTTTTTCCCCCGCTCTGGTGGATTGTGTATCTTGGTCAGCAGGATCTTGGGGCAAGATATAAGGGCATCCGAGCGACTGACTCAGCAAATTTTCTCTGGTCGCCCGCGCGCGCCAAGCATCTCGCTGCGACTTTCTGGCTATCGACGGAAAGGTGCATCAAGCTAAAGGAGGCTCGACCTGCGATCCATGCGATCCTCATAACTGGATGCATGCGCCGGTTCACGTGAGAAACCTCCTGCGTTATCCTCATGGCTGAGCCGGCTTCCACCACGGCCAGCGCCGACGATTCAGCTCTAGGTATTGCTATCCCCAGACACTACGAAACTAGTTGGCGCAGTTTGTCAGGGATGGCGGAGGTTCCTGATGTTCCAATTGGCTGCAGGAACACCTGAGGTTTGTGCCTAGGATAGAAACTTCGACTGACGTTGTGCTCTTTCAGCCATTAAACAAGATCCAGCCTTCGAACAAGAAAATGCGTCGACCGGCTTTGAAGAATTCGACTTCACGCTGCCGCCGGAGCTGTCTTCGAAACGACCATTGGAGGATTTCGATACAATAGGCCAACTGCCCGATGTCAAGCGAGCGAGAACGGATAGTGAGATGGAAGTCAGCGAGGCTCATCTCGAGGACGGCTTGAATGCTCTTGTTGACGGTGCGCTCTCGAATGCTGGCAAATATGATGAGCGGTTCGAAAGCGGTGATGACGATGCCGTTGCTCAGAGGCCAGATTCAAGCGAGAGTGACAAAACGATGGCGTCGATACCTACGTTTGCGGAGGATCCTGTGGCTCATATTCGGGCTTTGAATCTCTATGCGCTAGGAAGCCTTGTAGGTCATCCCGGCTACGGATATTGAGTAGCAATAATGTTGACCGACTAACTTATCCTTCTTCTTCAAGTCAGTTTCGATACTGATGATATTAGTACAACAACCACTTCGAGACACAATCAATTTGATTCGAGGCACGGACTCGGCGCACGCAAAATCTTTTCAGGGTCTCAAAGCCTCCTTCGAGGCCGTCTGGCGGCTGTACACATCGAATTCCGTCTTGTCTGCAGACGGGCTGGCGGCTCTGGACGCAGATTCACGGGCGTTTTTAGATTTTGCCAATCTAGCCAAGCTCGGGTGTCTGCTGATTGACGGCTCGCCGCATGCGCTTTCCGAAGCGAGCGACAATTTTTTCGAACTGACCCAATGCGGCGGGTCCGATTGGCCGCCAGTGAAGATAGAGCTATTCTCGAACATTGTGTATCACGAGCCAGATAGGACTTCTGATGAAGCACTAGGTAAGCACGCGCCGTAGAGGGTGTCTACTCGTCTTCTGAGCAGGGCTAAATATTCCTCAGCCGCGGCGAAGGAGAAGCATTTAGAGGATCGGCTGCGAAGCTTTGTGCAGTACCTCACCCCCAAGCTCAAGTCATCTGTAGATTTGGGCGCCAAGCTGGGGATCGACATTCAAGTTGAAGAAGTGGAAGGTAGCGCGCACCTCGCTGAGCCCGAGCCCGAGCCCGAGCCCGAGCCCCTGCCGAATGCGCAAGACGCCGGTAGCGCGGATATAGATATGGACGATGAATTTTTGGCAAACTTCGAGAAGTCTGCCGATGACCTTGTCCAAAGTTTTCTCGATGCCAGACCAGTTGAAAACACCACTGAGGTGTCTGCGAGCGGAGACAATTCCTTGACGAAGACAGCAAAGACTGATGCTAAGCCCGGCGGCACGACAACACAGAGCGTCGGCAAGGATACGACGGACTACAAGGAACTTGAGGCCCTCGTTGCCGAAAGCACATCAAACTATGTCAAGACTACGCTGAGTGATCTGTCGCCTTTTGCGTACCAGCCTACCGTTCCAACCGGCACAGGTGAGTTTCCGATGGCTGAGAGGGCAATTGGCATTTGTCTCCTGACATGAGGCTTAGCTGAAAGCATGACTGCCCGGCTGCCGTACTTTACCCAGACACAGCAGGCCTCTGCACGGTTTCCCTACTTTACACACACTGAACAGCAGTCGGGACCACCACAGGCTCCGGTTCCTGGCGGGCACTTGCCACCCAATCAGACCTTCCCGAGTGCCATCTTGTACGACAAGGCTCGGCAGGCGGCGCTGTCCAAATCTTCAGCACACACTCGTAGGGAAGGTCTCCATTCGGCTCGTCGGCCTTGGACCCAGGACGAAGAAAAGGCTCTGATGGCCGGCCTCGACATGGTCAAGGGGCCTCACTGGAGTCAGATCCTGACATTATTTGGACAGCACGGCACGGTCTCGGACATTTTGAGGGACAGGACCCAGGTTCAACTCAAAGACAAGGCCAGGAACCTCAAGCTTTTCTTTCTGAAGACGAACTCGGAAATGCCATATTACCTGCAAGCCGTGACGGGCGAACTGAAGACGAGGGCGCCTCAACAGGCGGCGCGCAAGGAAGCGGAGGAGAAGCGGAGACTCACTTCCGAGGAAGACCAGGCCAAGTTGGAGGGCATCATGGCATTGGCTGGCGGGTTGCAGCATCCACCGCCGGGACCGGCTCCAGCTGCTGCTGCAAAAAGCAATGTCGTGACACCTGCTCCGTCAACAAGCCCTGCACCGGTCGCATCCTCATTCGTGCAGCCTGCCGTCGGGCAGCAGGCCAAGGCGTCGGTGACGGGTGGTCTTGCGTCGATCCCTCGGCCAACGGCGACTCCTGCCTCTCAAAACCGGCCCAGTGTCCAGACCACGACGCAACACTTGTTGCATGCGGTAGCGCAAGGACATCAGAGACCGCAAGCTCAGTTACCGCCGCAGGTTCCCCGGCCGCAGGGCCCGCAGCGACAGCAGCAACCCCAACAGTCAGAGCAACAGCCAAACGGGGCGTCGGCTCCCCAGCCTCTCCAGAAACCAGCCCAGCACCCGTCTCAGCAGCATGCGCAGCCTCACGAACAGCAACAGCCGAACGGGGCTTCCGCTCCACAGCCGCTCCAGAAACCAGCCCAGCACCCGTCTCAGCAGCATGCGCAGCCTCACGAACAGCAACAGCCAAACGGGGCTTCCGCTCCACAGCCTCTCCAGAAACCAGCCCAGCACCAACCAGCCCAGCCCCCGTCTCAGCAGTCAGCAACGAATGGGCAGGCTCCGAGCTCGCCGGCCGTCACCGTTGGGTCATCGTCTTCGCCTCCGGTAACGACCAAGGCGTCACCTCTCCAGCAGCAGCAGCAATCGCCGGCCCCGGCTTCGCCTGCCGCACCGCTGAAGCCAGCACAGCCCATTCCCACCCCCGCTGGACTCGCACTCCCGCAGACTAACTAACCCAAAGATAACCTCAAGGCGTCGGCGGTCCTGGTCTCTCAGCGCGACCGCCCTCCGCCCATCAACGTTTTCTCTCAGCGTGTTGTTTATCGTTGTCATTTCGGTCTTTTGGAGACAAATGTTCTTCCGGCGGGCAGACGGAGCGGGAGGTTTTCTATTGTATCCTGTATGGTTTGAACAGGACGGCCCGCAAATTGGCGTTTACTTGGAATGATTCGCTCGGGCGGCAGGCGCAGTCACTGTTGTGACGGTTCTTTCTGTATGCTTCGTTTTCGCAGGGAATGATACCACTTTGGAAGGGACCCGGCAGGCACAGTACGGGCAGGTGTTTCAGGCGCTTTAGTCCTTGATTCAGGGAAATCAGACGAATGATTAGCTCAAGTCCTATATTATATATCATATGAGATGAGAATAAAGGGACTTGTTTCTTGCTATTAGTATTTTCATTGATTGAAATATATGAATTTTACTGTAAATAAACAATATATTTCTTGTTTCTTTGTTATTTTTATATTATTAATAATAGTATTAATAATAGTAAACTTTTCACAGTAGAGATACTTTTCTGAAATTATTATTATATTTTATTTTATTCATTTTAATTCAAGTACAATCATGGCCTTGAGCTGAACATTTCATAGCACCCGATTAATCACATCTCGTCAACTTTCGTCTCCCCGAGGCATGGCCCGTGTCCGCGGCCGAAGACTTCTCTGCGCGACGTACGCCGGACAATACGGCCTGTGCGAGGTTTGTGGTTCCATTCGTGACTCGTGATACATGTCCACTGGGCAGATTCGGAGGCGGCACCGGGTGGTGACATCCGGGGTCGTGCAAAGGCGGCGGCGCGATGCATGTTCGGACGCCTTGTTTTTTCCCGCCAGGGGATGGATCGGCTGTCGAGTCGTCCGCCCATGAAAGTCGGTCTGCCAGAAATGCGTGTGTATAAGTCCGTGTGCCGGCTCCTGCTCATCGTCCCAGCCAACTCCCTTTCCCCTTCCGCCCTCTCTCCCTCTCTCTCTCTCTTTTTCTCTCTCACTCTTTTTCTCTCTCACTCACACTTATGTATATATATATATATATACTTTCTCTCTCTTTCTATTTCTCTCTCTCTCTCTCTCCCTCTCTCTCTCTTTCACACACACACACACGCACACACACACACACACGCACGCACGCACTTACACACATATATAACCATATATACGCAGACTCTCTCTCTCTCTCTCTCTCTCTCTCTCTCTCTCTCTCTCTCTCTCTCTCCCTTTCTCTCCATTCTTCGCTCTGTCTCGTTTCTCCCCCGTGACATCTGTGCCGCGAAACTCGGTCTTTTCAAGAACAAACTCGTCGTCACCATCTGCTTCTCGCCCGACATCGTCTCAATGCGCAACTCCGACTACCCCATATACGCCGACGATGGCTCCAGGTACCATGATCTGCGTCTCCTTCCGCGCTGCGCAGCCACGGCCCAGCACTGCCGCGACCGCGTCCTGCTCGTGAGACTCGAGGGCAACACCGTCCGGTCCATCTACTGCCAGGCGCACACGTGCCGCAAGGCGCAGAACGGGGCGCTGTGCGATTGCGAAAAGGACCCGGCGGCCAAGTACTGCCGCAACCGTAGGTTCCCTGCCATGTCATGTGTTTTTTCCCTTGTCTTTTTTGCACTCGCTTTTCTCATCGCGGCATCCCTGGCTCGCTCGGGTTGCCTGTTACGAGCCGGCCGGCTGCTACTTATCCCTGATCTCCATTTTCTCTCCGGGGTCGAACCACCGGGCGTCTTTGCTCGTGAAAACCACCTCGCTTTCGTGTCGTGTTGGTTCGTTCAGTGGCTGACGGGGTCTGCTTGGCCCGTCTGCAGATCGACAGTGCGTTGCGCGGGAAGGACGCCAGCGCTGCACAGAGGCCGTCAAGCATGGCAACGCGAACCAGCACATGTACTGCCTTGAATACCGTACGTCGACTTTTTGACCTAGTCTTTGGCCCTGGACGTTTGGATTCCTCCCCCGCCTTGCCCGTTTTCCCTAACCCCTCTCCTCGTCTCTTTTTTCTTGTTCTTGATACGTGCCTCACTGCTTCTCCCTTCGAGATTCTCTGCGTCGCTGGTCCCTACTTCAGCCCTCCTTTACTCCTGCTGTTTTCATCTTCTCTCTTCTCACGCAATATTTTCACACGGCCCCGTGCTACCCCTTCTCGGGGTGTCACCACGTCTGGAGGGTGATGCCTCCGGCGGCCCTACCGGGGGTCGCCTGCGGCGGG
>AZGY01000050.1:0-10194 GCA_001636675.1 Moelleriella libera RCEF 2490 | reverse complement strand
GGGCGCCCTCCAGCGCGTAGCCCAGGAGCAGCGCGTCGCTGGCCTCGCCCGCCGGCGCGAGCGCGGCGGAGTGCACGTCGGGCACGTACTGCTGGCCTGGCTCGGACAGGTAGTAGTCGACGGCTTGCGCAAACTGTGCCAACCGTTGTCGTCAGTCACGTCGCTTGCGTCAGAAAGAGAGGGAGGGGTTCAGCAGCGGGGAGGGAAAAGGGAAAAGGGAAAAGGGAGAAGAGAGGAGAGAGGAGAGAGGAGAGAAAAGAGAAGAAGGGGGGCGCATATGTCTTGTCGCGAGTGGTGATGATGGGCGGCACGTGTACTCACCACCTGCGCCTGGTTCGTCACGAGTCCCGCGGCGGCCGGGAGGATCTGGCCCCAGGTGATGTCGTGGGCGCTGAACCCGGCCTTGGCGAGGGCCTTGACAAAGTTGACGCCGAACTGGGCCAGGGGGCCGTCGTCCCTGCCCACCGGCCCGGTGAACAGGCCGCGGAAGCCGAGCGCCCTGGTGAGCTTGACGTTGGTCTCGACGGCGCCCGTCAGCAGCGCGGCGCCCTTCCTGGACCTCTCGTACAGGGGAAACTCCTTGACGGGGTCAATGTCCGAGAAGGCGCAGACGGAGACGGCCGAGAGCGTCTCGTACAGCTCCCTCTCGGAGATGACGCCCCGCGGGTTCTCGCCAGACTTGAGCGGGAGGTTGAAGAGCCGCGAGACAAAGTGCGTGTGCGCGAGGTTGCCCACGTCGCGCACGAGGTCGACCTGCGTCTGTCCGGCCAGGCGGTACGACTTGTCGCGGAGCAGCCTCTCGGCCGTCGAGGCGTAGAACCGCTTGACCGACTGCCAGCCGTCCTTGCGCAGCACGGCCTGGAGAGCCTCGCGCTGGGAGGCGGCCTGGGCCGCGTCGTCGCTCCCCGCGAGCAGCAATCTGCCGCTGTCGACGCCCAGGAGGCTGCGGAACCCGTGATCCCATGTGAGTTTGTACTTGCCTCGGCTGCTGCTGCTGCTGCTGCTGCTGCTGCTGCCCAGCACCTGGCTGACGGCCTCGAACGACGAGACCGTCGCCCCGGGCGACACGAACCGGGGGCGGCCAAAGTCAAACTTGTCGACGCGCTTGAGGGTCGTCAGGATCTTGCGGTTCTCGGACGGGACCACCATGGGGTAGTGGGCGTAGACGGAGTTGTGGCGGAAGTGGTTGGGGAACGCGCGGATGAACAGCTTGTAGAAGACGCAGCCGTGGTTGATGTCCAGGTCGTAGTTGGCCTCGTTGAACCCCCACTGCGTCAGGTAGCCCGGGTGGTAGTCCGTCGTGTAGTGGCGGTCGCCGCGCACGAGGGAGACGGCGTCCGACAGCACGACCCGCGAGATGGTGTACGTGGGCGCGATGCCGACGCCCGGCACCATGGGCGTCTTGCCCTCCTCCGCGACGATGCCCGGGTAGAGCTCCACGTGGTCCGGGTGCTGGTAGAGGTTGCGGAGCGACTCGGCGACGCCGGGGTCCGAGTTGATCTCCTCAAACGTGTCGTACGCCTTCAGGCCAAAGTGCTTGCGGAACTCGTTGAGGCCCGCGAGGTTCCACTTGCGGCCGCGGATGATGCCCAGCATCTCCACGGGCTTCATGATGCGGGGCACGTTGCGCGCTCCGAACGCGCCGCCGGGCTGCTCGATGGCCGTGGAGATGCATTCGACGAGGTCATCGTCGCTGAAGCTGCCGTCCGCCCCGCGCGAGAAGCCGCCAAACGTGCGCTCCGCGGGGTCTTGCGGGATCGACATTTCAAACTTCTTGACCGCGCCTATCAGGACGCCCAGGTTCATCTCGCCGTAGTTCTCGCCGAGGAGGTCCGTGTAAAAGTCGCGGATCCATTTGTCGTCCATCTCGGAGATGCACGAGTGCCATCGATAGCACAGGTTGAACTCGGCCGAGACGACGTTGCCGACACCGCTCTCGGAACCCTTGTCGGTGCCGTGGGAGACGCCCATCTCCTGTCGGGGATCCAGCGTCCACTGCGTGTCTACGCGGTTCAGGTTGATGATGTTGCGCACGTAGTCGACCAGCGTGATGTTGATGTACAGTCCCGACGTCACGAGACGGGCTGTCTGGAACAGGTCCTCTTCTCTCTTCTTCCAGGCCGCGGCCAGAGCTTCGCCTTCCAGGTGGGGAGGGGGCGCGGCGAAACGATCACCTTCGTTGATGGCGGCCAGGTTGGTCGCCACGTGGTTGTGAAAGCGGTTGAACATGACGAGAAGAATGCAGACGCCGGGCGGATTGCCGATGAGCCGCTTGTCGGCAAAAGCATCCGTCTTGAGCTTGCCATCCTTGAATGTTCGGATCGAGTCGCACGCCTCTTTGCTGTTTCCATACAGCGGGGACAGGTCGAGGTAGGACGAAGAGTCGTTCTGGTTCGGGTCTTTTGCGTTGGTGTAGAATAAGTCTGCCCGTCACGTCAGCTTTGGAGTCACGCCCGCCGTGGTCGGCGCAAGCAAAAGAAAAAAAAGGCCTTTTCCATACCGTGAATGACAATGGTGGCCCAATACCACAGGATGCTTGACACGTTGTTCGGGTTCTTCTTGAATCCATCTCGGGCCATGACGGCCTCATAGATAGCCTCTGGGTCCGGCAACGCGCCTGCATTCACCGGTCCGGGCTTCACGGTCCGCGAGTAGGGGGTCCGCGCAGCTCCAAGCTTGGGCATCAAGGGATTCTGCACAATGTGTGAGGTCGTCAGTCACCATTCCGTCACCATCTTCCGTGCTCATCGCCGCCTTGTCACCGGTATCTTACGTTGTAGGAGCCATCTGGTTGGCGATACTTGAATTCATCCCCCATGTACAGCAGAGGCGGGTGGTCCAGAGAATTCCACAGCTTGTCAATGAACGAATTCGTCAGAACCTCCTGTCTCTTGGACTTGTTCGGCATCGTCGCCACAAGCTGGATGGTGCGCTCCATGATCATGGTCTTGTCATCTTGCAGTGTTTCTCCTTTGATCTTCGCAGCAATAATATCTTTGAGCGTTTTCAAATCTAGGTTCCGTCAGCATGTAAGCTGTGATAACACACTTTCGAGATCCCGTTGGGAGGTCGAGCCACTCACCACCGAGCCCGATAGATCTGACGTCTTCCAGAAGACCAGGCCGTCTTACGACGTCTCTGTACGAACCGTCTCCCCGCTCAGTCGGCAGTGGCCTCGAAGAGGCCTTTCGCGACTGGGAAAGGACAGCAAAGGAGGAAGACCTGTTGGTGCCTTTCCCGACAGCTTGTCGGCTTTGATTTTCCCGCTTTGCGACATCTTTCCCCTGGTGGTATTCTCCATTCTGGTGACCGTTCGCATTGCTGCCAGAAGCGTGGAAACCGTTCTGCGCGCCGTTGGCAGCAGCACGCTCACCTTTGTAATCCGCTTCAGAAGACATTGTGCGCAGCCAAAAGCTCAGTCCGCTACGGGCGAGAAGACGGAAAGACGTCGCAGAGGCCAAGGGGAAACGAAGCTTCTACGTGCCACAAGACGCGGACGCGGGCTACGGTCTCTCTATTTGTAAATGATGCAACGCCATTGGAAAGCTTTTGACGGAGCAGATTGGGTCTCCTGGGACTGAGACATCGATGCAAGCCACACTGCCTTTGGCATTTGGGCACATAGCAATGGTTACTGGTTCGCCAATGCAAATCTCTAGCGGCAGCTTCTGTGAGAGACCCTTGCTTCCCACAATGTACATCGAAGGCCCACCGCCAAGTGCTAGTGAACAATCACACGTCGTCGTCCTGTTGTACAGCCGCTTCTTGAAAGCTAGTATCTGGTAATGTCTCTTCTGCTCCACTACGCAGTGGCTCTCTGGGACGATACATTGTGCCAGAGGGGGAACTGGGAAAGGGAAAGCTGAGAGACTGGGGCATTATACACATTTGCTCTACGGAACTCGCTCATGGAGCAGAGACCGTTTCTTCACTTCTCTGCCGTCAATGGGATGAAGCGTCTTGACTGCTCATCATGAAGCGGTGGTCACACTTTCCCCTGGTGATCGTCAGGCTGTTGAGTGGTCGTTGATTCACGGATCCGTCAACTCCGCCACGTCCGGTACCAGTGGTCAATAGCGCGTTGATCTTCTTCGATGCCGGCTCGGATAGTGGAGGCTAGGCCGTGTGAGACAGCAAACATCCTTGTTCATGCGGCCCGATCCTCTTTAGTCCACCTTCAACAGCAAATGGCCGAACGGCACAGGAGTCTCCAGCTCGGAGTGGCACTCACCGGATCGGCAAGTCGACTGTCAGCGTCCACCACCGTACATATGTACTCCGTTGTAAGCAGCTGTGTAATGACAATCATTGGCGGACCCGGCTTGAGTAGCATCGTGCCACGGGTCGTGCCACGGCAGTCATGTACCCCATGCGATTATTGTCGGGTCGAGCAATTTCGTCAATGCTGGCGAGAGCCTGATCGAATTACTGAACACCACGCCACCAATGTTTGCCGCTAGCTATTCTGTTATCTAGACCCTCGCGGCACTTGGAAGAAGGAGTCGCCCATGCGCACACGCCATGCCACGCCACGCCACGCCTTTTCTACGCAGATTATCTGACAATGGCGGTCGCATCTGTGATCCGTGACATGCCGCTGTTGCGTTGGAAGCCCAAGGGTCGTGGTCCAATCTCTCTGATCCCTCAAATGAGACAGCGCGCATTTCTTTTGTTCAGGCTCTGCTCCCAGAGACGTCATTACGGGAAGTGATTTTGCGGAATGAAGATTAGAGAGAAGTGGGAAGGGGCGGGTGGATCGTCCACACGCATCGCAACTTTGGCATTTCCCCGAAGATGACATGTCACCTTGGTGGATAATGCATCGGTCCAAGGTGTGATGCACTCATGTATTCGTCGATGTGTGCAGCGCATCCTTTTTTTTTTTTTTTTTTTTTTTTTTTTTTTTTTTTTTCCCATCCGGCATCGTCCCAGCCATCCGACCATCAACCCAGGGAGGGCTCACTCGATCTGACTCGAAGCAGCTTCGGACTCTCTGGTTGCGAGACTCTGCGCACCCCGGGCCGATGTTCGCGTCCAAGCTTTCGTCCGCAGCGTCGTCCTGCTGCATAAACAAGGTTGGGAGGCTCTGCATATCGGAAGAGATGGAAGGGGACAACAGCAGCAGTCAGACCCCGTCGGGACCAAGTCAGCCCAGTACGAGCAATACTCCTCAGGGAAACGACGCGCCGCCTCCTCAGCAGCAAAGCACGCCGGTTGGGGCGTCATCGTCGTCCTCGGCTACCCAGGTGCAGGCTAGCAACTCCAAGAGGAGGAGGGGTCTCGGGGTCGTGACCCCAAATGCTTGCAATGAGTGTCGCAAGAAGCGCGCCAAGGTGAGTTCATCTGAGGCCAATGGGGACGAATGGCTCACATGTGAAGTCTGTTGCTTCGCCAACAGGCACTCACAGAGCCCGTTGACTCGATACTTGGATGCTGACTGTTTTCCCCTCCTTTCCCAGTGTGATGGCCAGCGACCCTGTGGGCGTTGCAAGAATACAGGTCATGGCGACTGCGTCTACGAAGTTCCCGTTCGTCATTCGAAAGATGATCTTCGATCCGAAATCGACACGCTCCGTCAGCGCCAGCGGTCCAGCGATCAAGTTTTTGCTGCACTCGTCCGACCTGATTCCTGGGAGGAAGTACTGCGGCGACTCCGTGGTGGACAGTCTGTAGAGTATATATCAGACTGGCTTGGCTCGAATCGAGCAATGGGAAACGGTGCGTCAATTCATCAAGGGAAGGGGAGAAAAGGGGATCTCGGGTCACCCATCTGACGTGATGACCAGAATTCCCTACAGGGCCAATCCCAGGGTTCCGGACGGGGGGCTCGCGACGGGGTCAGAAGGGTCTGGATATCGACACAATGGCGGCCCAGCAGCCGGGCATTAAAGGTGAAGCTCAGCAGAACAGCCCTTGGAATGTGAGCCAGGCCGAGTCGGCAAGGAGCGATTCGCACTCGGATGTTATGAACTGGACTTCGGACAATCCGGGCCCCCCTCAATCGAGAGTGGGCACTTGGGCAGAGACCATGGATCGCGATGAAGGCTCCGATTCGAATCTACCCAGGTACCGCGGGCTCGAACAGATTCTATCGCACACGAGCGAGACCGAACTCAAAACGCCTCCGCAGACGTGGACTGTCATCACGGGCGACATCAATCTCGTCCAGCATCTCTTGGCTCTGTATTTCTGCTGGGAGTATCCTACGTTTGCGTCGCTGAGCAAGGAGCATTTCCTGCAGGACTTCCGCGAAGCACGGCACAGGTACTGCTCTGCCATACTGATCAATGCGCTCCTGGCCCTCGGGTGTCGGTTCTCTTCGCATCCCACGACAAGAGAGAATCCCGACGACCCGTACACCTCCGGGGACCATTTCTTCAAGGAGGCGCAGCGGCTGTTCGAGGTCGAGATAGACCACCACAAGCTGACGACCATCCAGGCACTGGGCATCATGTCCATCAGGGAAGCAAGCTGTGGCCGAGACTCCGAGAGCTGGTACTATGCTGGACAGAGCGTTCGACTTGCAGTCGAGATGGGCTTGCACCGTCTGCAGGACGGCCTGGACGAGGACGAGTTGGCAGTACAGTCAGCTACTTTCTGGGGTGCTTTCGCCCTTGACCAGTGAGTCGGTACTCCTAGGACCGCTGCTCGTGCCGGGTGCGCATGTTCAGGATTCAGCAGCTAACCACTCCCCTTCCCCCGACCAGCGCGTGGTCACTTGCGACGGGCTCGTTGCCCCAATGCTCTTGTTATCCGCATCTTCCGCCGAAACCCGGCATCATTGATAATGTCGAAGCATCCCTGTGGGTGCCCTACACGGACGATGGTGAGTCAATCCTTTCACCTGATGCTGGATTCGGATCAAAAAGGTCCAACGCCTGACCCGCGATTCGACAATGCAGGTGCGCCCCTTCAGAGGTCCTGTGAACAGCCATCCAACGTGCGATCAGTGTACAAGTGCTTCTGCGAGATAAGCGAGCTCGTGCACGAGTCGCTCTACATGCTTCATTCGCCAGGCAAGCCGTTGACGGCGAGGGAGCTGATGAAGACTTACACGCAATATCTCAATTGGTACGACAGGATCCCCGAGGTGCTGCGACTAGGCCACAATTTTACGCCAGCCGTCTTGTTCGCCCAGTAAGTTGTCATGATGCCTCAGCTCCCTCTCGGCCGACCAGAGACGGCGCTGATCGCACGTGCTCACTGTCCACAGCATGTACTATCACTTTGCCATTCTCCTCCTCTTTCGCCCGCTCATCAAATTGCGCATCCTCGGATCAAAAGTTCTACCCAAAGACGTCTGCATACAGGCTGCCGATGCCATACAGGGTCTTCTCTCGTCGTACTCACAGCTGTATACCCTGCGGCGGACACCTTCGTTTGTCCCCTACTTTGTGCTGACCTCGACGATTATGCATCTGGCCATCGGGGCATCCGCTTCGAAGCATGTCGAGCCCGACGAGGTCACGACTGCGGACCTGAAGAAGGCGGTCCAGGTGAACCCGCGCGTGAGGAAAGCCCTGGAACGCGGCATCGCCGACCTCACGGAGATGGCGCCCTGTCACCATTTTGCCGAGCAGGCATTGAATATCCTGCGCTACCTGGCCAGGAAGTGGCACATTGACGTCGATCTGGAGGACTCGAACGATCCGGAGAAGGACTATGATCGGCTTGTGCGCCCATACGCAAGCAGCCTGAACTTTTTCGCGCCCAACGTGGGCGTAGAAGACTTCATGTGCGACTGGGGCTCCGGGAGCAAAGTCGTGGCCAGCGAAGAGGCCGGGCAGGTTAGTACATCAGCCGAGGCGATGGAAAACCCGCTGTTCTGGCCCTTTCCCATGCAGGGACGGCCTATTTTGCCCAACGCGGAGGATCTCGAGCGCGCCGGTTTCGAACTGCTAGGCGACGAAGATGAGGAAGAGGACGAGGAAGGAGAAGACGACGGCGAAGAAGGAGAAGAAGAAGACTAGCACTTTGTTTCTCCGACTCTCGTTTCGAGCACGTACATATCCACATAGCGGCGCATCGACGTATGCATGCCCAGGCCGGGAACGGCGCTTTGTACATTAGTAAGCGCCCTTTTAGCCATCTCGAGATCTTTGCAAAGAAGAATAAAGATCTGCCGATGCGTTCTTTTCACGGGTGCTTTGCATGTCTCCGGCAGTTGCACTAGACGAGCCACCGTATGCGTCTCGTCCGGCCACGACATTGCCTCCGGCGGCCCTACCGGGGGTCGCCTGCGGCGGGCTGTCCTCGCTGCGCTCGATTGATTCCACGCTATTCAGGCCCTCTTGACATTCAGAGCATGAAACGGCCGGCTGTGTGTTATCGTCGTGGAAAATAGTTAACATGATGCCCAGCGTCATTGCAGACTCACGCGTGAAGCCTTGGTGTACTCGACGTTGTGTGAGTGAGGGGAGGTCTGGACGTGGAATCATGAGAGACCGACACCAGCAGTCCATGCTGGCCCCCCTCGTCATAATTTATGCCTTTTCAACCGCAGATGAAGAAATGCCTCATACTGTCATTGTAGAGCCCTTAAAGATGTGCGCTCTGGAAAGCCGCAGCTACACAGCACATGACTACGTGGTGGTGAGGCATCGGGTGAGGTGTGGTCTAGGGTAGCTCTTCACTTTCGTGCCCCACTTGACTCCGGGCAGCCCGCTTGCGGCAATCGTGACGTGACGTTGCTCGCACACATGCCTCGGCCCTTTTTCCCCCCCAGACAAAGGCTTCCTTCGGCATCAGCCCGACCGGGAGAGACTACCAACGGAACTTCTGAAGTGCGGCAGCTCGCCCACACAAGACGTGCGCACACTACTGAAAGACGAAGAGCGCGGCGCTGCGCCGTTCGAGAACTTCCATAGCATACCGTGCCAGAGAGACGCAGCGGGAGACGGACTACACGCACGCAGCCCCCCTCCGAAATACCATCATGGCGCCCGTCTTGCCCTCGGCGGCGGCGACGTCGGCGGCGGCAGCGCAGCAACGGCGCTCGCGGCCCAGCATCGGCCAGATCCTCGCCATGCCGCCGCAGTGGCTCGCGCGCTACGAAGACTTCATCACCAAGAACGCCGGCCAGGTGAGCCAGATTGAGAGCGCGCTGCGGAGCCTGACCTACATCGTTCCTGGTACGTGCCCACTACGGGGGGGCCTTTGCTCCCAGCCCAGTGCTGGCAGCGCTGGGAACAGACAAGAAAGAAGAACAAAGTGCTGACGGGGTGGCGGTGTGGCCTGGAAAAAAAAAGGTCGCTTTCGCGATGCCGAAATCGCCTCCGAGTCGATACACTCGGGCGTGCAGCTCCTCTCGCTCTACCACGACAGCCTCCTCGCCCGGGCGGTTTCGCACCTCCCGCCGGTGATGGCGACTACGACGCGTTTGCGGTCGGCACATGCGCGGTACACGCGCTTCTGGGCGCAGAAGAGCGCCCTTTATCGACGCGTGGCCGTGGTGCTCCAGATGGTCGTGTACACGGAGCTGCTGGTGGAGATGACGGCGAAGCGGAGGGGCGGCGAGCGCGCACGCTGGCGGGCCGTCGTGGTCATTGAGGCCGTCAAGGCCGTCTGCCGGCTGCTTCTGCTGCGGGTGACGCGCTCGCGGCCGCTCGTCACGCCGGTGCTGCCGGAGCGCGAAGAACCACCCGTGCCGTCCCAGGAGGAGGAGGGAGAGAACGACGATGACGACGACCAGGAAGAACAGGAACAGGAGCGGGAGGAGAATGGCGTCGACGGTGGCCGTGCGGCAGTGGTTGGTGATGATGAGGAGAAAGAAGGGGCGGACGAGCAGCGGCGGCGGCGGCAGCGGCGCGACATGGCGCACATCTCGGCCATGGACAAGCTCAGGAGGAGGAGGCCGCGGCCGCACGAACACGAGTGGAAGATGCCCCGGACGGGCCTGAGCCTGCCGTCGCTGCCGGACCCGGGCGACATCAGCGCCTACCTGCAGGGCCGGGTGCTCACGGCCGACGACATCAAGCCGGCGCCCAAGCTGCTCAACCGGCTGCGGGGCGCATCGCAGGCGGCCGAGGTGCTGCACATCCTGGCGCCGCTCGTGTACGCCGTCGCGGTGGCGCGGAGCCACAACAACAACAACAACAAGAAGGGCAAGCGGTCATCGTGGACGCCGTGGCTCGTCGGGCTGCTGGTCGAGTACGTCGCGCGGCAGCTGCGCGACCGCGGCCTGCGCACCACGGC